>MU227456.1:481034-527242 GCA_018584345.1 Thuja plicata | reverse complement strand
AGGGTTAGAAATATTTCATCTACCTATAGTTATGCTGAACATTCAAAACATCAACAATACTCTAACACACTATACTAAATACCAAAGAAACATACAACCATCAGTTCATATTTCATCAGTAGCAAGGAAAAGGAGGTCGTTAATCTACTTTAGATGTTAGAGAAAATGACATCAGGAACATAAAGCATAAAATACCGTCAATCCAGAAGATAGAATGCCAACAACATCATTGTAAGAACTCTCCCTTCTTCATTAACATTTCTTCCAGCAAGCACTGGTGCGTGGTACAATGGTGGCTCCAAGGGAGCATCTAACTACTAAAAGCTTTAAAGACTAAGGAGCATTGACCTCTGCAACTGAGAAATGAAAATATTGCTTTTCTATTACTATGGACTGCAAAATCATCAATTTTTTTGACCCTTGGAATGGGGTCGGGCTTATTATTTATACACATACACATCTAACCCTAACCCTAATGTATGTTACACTATATAATAGAATATATTATCTGGTGGCCGGTACTACCTGTGCCACTCCACAAAAGACCTAGAGACGGAATAGGCCTGTCATGTCAGAAGAAAAGATTGAGAAGTGAAGTAGAAGAATCAGCCTTGAGAAGGGAGCCGAGAATAAGAAAGAGGAAAACTGACCCCCCGAGGATTGAGGCTACATGCCTCATAAATGGGAAAAGCGGTGCCCTATCTCTGATGTGCCAGGTGTAACATTGAAATGGCGCCTAGGGAAGACCATCTATCAGAAAACCTCTTGTCGATCTGAAGTGCCTTGATGTAGCTGTCTACTTTCTGACAACCTTTATTAACTACTTTGAAAGTGACCGATCAGCCTTGGGGACTGAAACACGGATCACTGAAAGAATAAAAAATATAGGATCCGAAACTCTGGGATCTGGGAACTTACGTTCTAAAAGAATAAAGAATACAAAAACACTTGGGTTTTCTCTGGCCCCAAGAGAAATATTTATTGTTGCTTATTGTCATTGAAGGTCTGGAGGAGACGGGAGATTCTAGCTTCATCAATATCTTTAAGGCCAGCCCACTGGTACTTAGCCACCTTAATTTATTCCCCCAGGTCTGGAACATTTCCCTTAAATTCATCGCCCATTTTTGTCGCATCATGGCGACTGAGTACCATGCAAGTTATTCTCGTCATTTGAGCTCCATCTATTCCCTCCGGGGATTGATACCTTGACTCCATTAGCTCATCAAAATTTCTCAAGACATACTCCTCTGGTGTGCATGTGTCAATGCTGAATGGATCAGCTCTAGAGACCGCACTAAGCACAGAAAATAGGTGGCCTTGAGGATCCCAGAATCCCTGACGTTGATCATCAGTAGATCCCCTGACTGCCGATGAATGTACATTATTTTCACCAAGGCCTGCATTTCAGCCCACATCCCGACACTGGTGTCAGTAATAAATTGTACTTTGGAATCAATCTTTGATCCCACAATGGCATTATCTTTCATGTATTTCATACTGAGGGGAAATTTTTCCAAGGACCTCTCCATTTTGGATTTTACGGCTGCCCTTGTGACTGCCGTAGAAGGAAGTTCTAGACTCCCAAGTGGTGAAGATGCGGAAGCCTCAGAAATGATGGAAGTATATTACTCTGGAAACCTGCAAGGCAAGGTGACCATCAGAATGTATAGATAAATAATACTCTAGGATCTGGAGATCTTACCACCACGGCACTTGTTTTCCCTAAAAAGTTAGTTTAGTTCAAAAATCCTGAAAAGTATATATATTTTGCAAACTTGGAAATTTAACCAATATCTGGGCCTGGGGATCTCACCATACTTAGAAAAAGCAAGACGTGGGTTGGGTGAGGGAAAGAGGCCCAGAGTCTGGAAAACTAACTATTAGAAGTTGTGCGTGAAAAGCGAGCTGTCAGACCTACGTGGATGTCATGTGGCTATGTAATAAATGGAAGTTATGGTGATGGCGGCGGAGCCAACTGTCTGAATGCATGAAAAGTGGAGGCCACTTAGATAATTTTGAATGCATACATGGGATGTAAATGGGACACTCATTAAGGTTGGTTTATAAGGAGAGAGAAAATTGCCTAGTTGAAGCCAGCCAAGAGCCGAGTTTCACCCAGGTGGTATCCTGCCTCGAACGAGAACGTGAATTTGTAAATGAGAATAGAGGAAGCACAATGAGCTAGCAAAAAAACTAGGTAGATATACATAGCATATACAACATATATACACTCAGGACGAAAGCTATATACATGCAAAATGGAAGGATATACATTAAAAATATAGCAAATGTACATATATACACAAAATGTAGAGCCGCTACCTAAACAAAATAGACAAAAATGTACAAGCATATACACTATCTACAGAATATAATACATCTACACATAGGGAAAACAAACCTCTGGTAGAGCTGACCCACCAACGGGCGGAAAAACCAGACAAAGAAATGTAGAAACAAAATGAAAATGCAAGACAAACACAAACCAAACAAAAATGAAAAGCGAGGAAAGGGAGAGCAACAGAGAAACCAACTTGAAAATCAGCAAAAGGAAGGAAGGCAAGGTGGCCGCGAACACTCTGCAACAGCTTCTACCTTCAAAATATCACCACTCAACACCAGAAACCACTCGCAATTGTTCAGAACGACTCAGAAATAGCTCGCACTAGACTCTACTCAAATCGCTGTGATATCGCTCTGAAATTTGCTCAAATTGCTTAAGTGTTTTAATCATGGTAATTGTGAGAATGATAGGTGATTTCTATTTATATCCAGGGTAAAAGCAAGTTACCTTTCCTTCCACAAACTCTGGAACAAGCCGACCTCCAGACTCTAGGGGCAGGGATTCCGTATGACCATACCTTCTTACGAAAATAAGACATCATGGCAAAGAATCCCGGAGTCCAGAATCCAGCTCCTGGACAAAGAACAACAAACTCTGGGACCGGGTCCTGGAGACACAAGGGACAAAAACAAAAGCAAAACTAACACCACAGAAAAGAAAACCCAAAGAAGGAAAATAAAGAAACAAAGGAAGAGAGAAGGGCAAGAGCCCAAAGCAGAAAGCAAAAAGAGGGACCCAACATTTTGCACATAAAATGTAGGGATGGGGATGCAGAGCATAACAAATGGTGAATATCTAGGATGAATGCCTTGATGCATTCAAGAACTACAGAATCTTTGATTAGCAAAACTAGAACAAATCGTTACTTTGAAGCATCTTACCTGCAAAGAGTAACATGTCTGAGAAAATCTGGCCATACGCGATTTAGTCCATGATCTTTTCATCAGTGGTGAAGTGTGTTCTTTGGAAGAAAACCAAGCTGATGACCTCTAGGAGAAGTAGAGAAGAGGCACTAAGTATATCAAACCCTGAAGTCATCAAATTTGCTCATTTCTCTCAGAGACCAGAGTTTCATCCCATTTTTTTTTTCTTGTTATTTTGTATATTTCTGGGTGGGAGGGTGGTACTTATTTCACCATCAAGCTTAAGCTTAGCTAAATTTAATGGTGGTACTTCTTTCACCCTTTTGCCCACCTTAATGTGCTGAATGGGGGAGAAAAACTCCAAACCTAGAAAAAATCTTTTAAAAGTTTAGACTTGGGTCAACCAACTAGTGCGACCGATCTACCCTTGATGTGTTCAATTACTTGTCCTTTACTTTTATTTCACTGATTACTAGACTTTCGGAGATAAATCCGATGAAGATTACTCAATATACTACCAAACTTGTAAAATAACTCTGCAGGCTGGACCGATTCCATCATGCTAACAATAGATTCTTAAGTTCACCAACATGTTAAAGACAACATCCCGGAGACCACATGTTATGCGAAGCATCCCAATCCTCACAAGAGGGAGAGCAAGATGCCAGGACCCGAGAAGGAGACAAAAAAAGTGAAAACAACAAAAGAAAAAGGGCGGTCTCGGAGGATGGCCGGCAAGACTATTTACAAGGCAAGGTACCTCCCAACAAGGCACCAGGAAAGAAATATTTATAAGCAAGGGAAGTTTACATAAAATACAACTTTGGGCAAACCAACCTTATTTGAAATAGTGTTTCAGAAATAGTCCATTGACGGGCAATGGGACAGGTTCTCTAGTCATGTTGTTAAGGTGATAGGTATTTGCCCTGCAGATCTCTGAGATGAGATATGGCCTGAGCCAGAGCCGTTGGAACTTGGTGTACTTTCCTTTCTTTTCCCAGGCCTTGTCCCACAGTAGGACCAAGTCTGAAATCTGAAAGGCCTTGTATTAGGCTCTTTGGTCAAACCATCTTTTTACCACTGCTTGATGATGCACAAAATGTTCAAGGGCTATGTCTCATTATTCCTCAATCCACACCAGATTCAGGAGCTGAACCTCTACAATGTCATCCCGATTGCAGAATTCCTACATAAACTACAAAATTGGGATCTGTAAGTTGATTGGGAACACTAGGTTCTGACCATAAACCAGGTGGAATGGGGATGTTCCTAGGGAAGCCTTAATTCAAACGTGATCCGCCCAGAGGGTGAATCTCAACTTTTGGTGTCAATCCAAGGGATTTTCTTCTAACAAGTGTTTGATCACTTCAAGTAGATTCTTGTTTGTTGATTCAGATACACCGTTCCCCTGGGGGTAATAGTTGCTGGAAAACTTCAGAGTGATCTTCCGATTATAGGTCCATTCAAGTAATTGTGCCGAAGAAAATGTCAGACCATTGTCACACACTATGGCAAAGGGAATTCTGAATCTTGTGACTATGTTTTCTTCCAGGAATTTAATAACTACGTCTACTGTGTTTTTTTTGCAAGGTATAGCTTCAAACCACCAGTTGCAGTAATCGGTTGTAGTTAGGATGTATCGGTGGTTGGCAGACGAGTTGGGGTTAATTTTCCTGATGAAGTCAAATGCCCATTAGGTGAAGGGCCTAGCCTCAAAGACTGGTTGTAAAGGTATAGCCAGGTTACACTCATGATGTGCCGCGGTTTGACAAGTATGGCACTTCTAAACATGAGTGTAAACATCTTTAAATATATAGGGCCAACAATATTTGGCCCGAAGGATTTTATGGGTGGTGGCGTTAGCTGAGCCATGCCCGGTCCCAAACTGCCCATGGAATTCTTCAATTATTTTTGCAGCTTGGTCCCTATCAATGCACTGAAGGTATACTCCCTCATAGTTTCTGCGGTAAAGCACAAAATTTTTGATCATGAAGTGAGTGCTTTTCATCCATAGGGTGTAGTGTTTGTTGGGAGGTAATCCCTCTGAGCATCTTTTGTTTAACAATAAGTACACTAGATTGGTGTACCATGGGTCTCGAGTGATAGACTCCACTGTGTAAGTTTTACATTCTATGTGGGGAGTCTTTTCTATCATCACTCAACTTAGTCCCTGGCCTAAAACTATCTTCATGGGTTGCATTTCCAAGTCTTACTCTTGGAGAATGGCCATCCATTTCCCCCGTCTTTCACCCAGTTCACTCTACATCAGTAGAAATTTCACAGCCTGGTCCAAGACAATAGCGTGCACCTTGCTTCGGAGAATATAATGCTAGAATTTCTTCACGGTGTGTAGAAGAGAAAAGGCTTGCTTTTCCAATGATGAATACCAGACTTTAGCATTCTCAAAGGGGGAGCTCATGAAATCTATGGGTCATTCTTTCCCTTCAACCTTTTGGGTCAATACTGTCGCGGCAGAATGCGGTGAGGCAAAGGAGTAAATGTAAAATGGGAGGGAGTAGTCTGGACTAGCTAGGACAGGTGCCTCCGTTATCATTTATTTAACTTGGGTGAATTCTTGCTTTGCTTCAAGACTCCACTCAATTTTAGTATCCTTCTTCATCATTTCATTGAGTGGTTTGACTATCTCGATGAATCCCGTAATGAACCACCGAACAAAGTTGATCTTTTTGAAGAAAGATCACATCTCTTTCTTGCTGTCGGGCATCTATAAATTTAGCAGCGCTTAACCTCTCTTAGGGTCAATGGATATACCCTTCTCGGAGATAACATGCCCAAGCAACTTCCCTTCAGTGACCCCGAATATGCACTTCTTGCGGTTGAGGGATATTCCATACCGGTGGCATCTCTCACAAATCTGGGTGAGGTGGTGGAATGGTCATGCCTGTGCCGGGAAAAGATGGTCAAATCATCCATGTAGATGATTATACACCGATTCACAAGGCCCTCAACACAATGTCCATAGCCTTTTGAAATGTGGCCCCTATATTAATTAATCCAAAGGGCATCCTCTGATATGCAAACATTCCCCACTTGGTGGTGAACATCATTTTCTCTATATCTTCATATTTAACCATGACTTGGTTATATCTGGAGTACCCGTCCAAGAAAGACATCATTTGGTATCCATTCACTATCTGTAACACCTCATCCAACAAGGGGAGAGGGTGATTATCTTTCTTGGAGGCTCTATTCAAATTTTAGAAATCCACGCAAAGGTGAATTTCACCACTCTTCTTCCTAACAGGGACCAAGTTGGCAACCCACATAGTGTGCCAGATCGGAAAGATTATCTAGGCTGACAGTAATTTCTCCACCTCCTAATGAATAAGAGGCTCGATTAGTGGGTTGATTGGTCATTAATTTTTCCGAAAAGGCTTAGCATCAGGTTTTAGGGGGATGGTATGAGTCATAATGGATGTGTCATAAGTTTTCAAATCCTCATATCCCCATGCAATCATGTCTATGTATTCTCAAAGAACTGCGAGAATCTTCTCCTTCTCCTCAGGGGATCAGGAGGTGCCAATGTGTATCATCTTTTCTTCACTGGGCTAGCCAATGTTTACTTTCTCAAATTTCCCTCCCTCAGAGGAGGATGACATCTTTTCCCAGCTCTGAGGGTCTGAGTCAAAGATACATTCAAGCATGACCATCCCCTTTGAGATGGTGTTAGTGGGTAGGTCCATTATCCAATTGTCTTCGTCACCCTAGCCAGTATTATCATGGTCTTGTTCCTACACTATCTGGTCCTCAAAGACACCAATGTTGGCCATGAAGGCCAAGATATGTTGATCATCCTCAAAAACCTTAAAGTGGGTGACATTATCTGGAATGGATGGGGTGGGGATCATCTCAATGGAGAATCTCCAGAGTCGTGAGCCGGCCATGGGCTCAAGTGTGCTAGCAAAAATGGCAAGGGCATCCAGGACATAATTCCATCACCGGGGAATAAGATCAATGTCGAAGGCATCAAAATCTTCAATAAGGCTCCATGCCCAATTGTGGTATACAGCCAGCCTTTTGTCGTGACATGTATATTGACTCTGGACCTATTTGACAACCAACTCTGAATCACCTAGAGCCCAGAGGTGGGTGATCCCTTTCCTTAATGTAAGTAGGAGTCCTAGGATCAAAGCCTCATACTCCAAAACATTTTTTGTGCAGTTGAACTAAAACCTATAGGATGCGAGGAAGGATTTCCCTCATGGGTTTATTAGTTCTACTCTAGCCCCACAGCCTTGTTTAGATTGGGACCCGTCAAACTTAAGGGTCCACAGGTTGTTGCTTGTAATCTGGAGCTGGGGAGATGGAGTAGTCTTTGGATTTCCTTTGGGAGACTTGGGAGGAGCTTCCTCCTGCACTGTTGGTGCATGGGTGAGGTTTTCCCCTGGAGGGGTTTGGAATTGAGATCCCCGAAGAGATTGCACCGAAGAAGTGCTTCCAGTAGGAATACTAGGTTCTGGGGAATCAACTGTATGTTCTTTATTCTAGAAGGTGTCGATGTGCTGGGTAGCGATAGAAAGGCAAGGCTCACACTCTAGCTTTGAATTTTTCTGATAGTGTACTCAGCACAAAGTGTCAGACAAGAGTGTAGCGGGGGTCGCTACGGCACCCTGAGAGTTAACCTCAACCTTCAACTTTTCTTCCAGGTCCTGAGTTCTCTGCAAGACTATGGGATCCTCCCTGGGGTGAAATCAAATGTTAAGATTTCAAAGGGTTGGTACACCCCGGGGGAAGTCTCAGAGAAGAAGACCTCACTAACCCTCCTGACTTTGGTAAGGGCTTGTTTCATCCGTGGTTCACTTTCGACCCAAATTTTATTTGATTCTCCTTCCCAGGGGAGCCACAAGTGGGAGAAGTCGGTCAAAAAGTATCTATTCAAAGACTTGGACCAATTTTGACTTAATAACATCCCATAAGTCTCTGGGATGTCCACCACTTGGATATTGAGTATGATGGCTATCCTAGCATCTTGGATGAGTTGTATCTAGACATTCTTCAATTCTCCCACCATTCTCACAGCAGTCTTATCCAATTGAATCACTGCGCCATTAGATGGGGTGGGTCAGATTCTGAGCTTCTGGCATATAGATAAGGGCATGATGTTGCTTGAATCTCCAGAGTCTACTAGGAAATTGTGTATGTTTTTACCTTGGATATTTAGGCCTAGTAGGAATGGAGGATCTTCATTATTCCCCCGGAAGACAGTCGCGTTAGCATCCTCAAAAGAGACAGTTTTGGGCGGGCGACTGACAACCTCCAGGTTTCCCATGAGCCTTAGAAGAGACTTCTTATGCTCGAGATAGTTTAGCAAAACCTCCATCAAGGTCATAGAGGTGGTAGTTTGTTCTAACACCTTTGTGATGTTGAACCTTCCTTCCAAGAATTGGTGGCTTCACTCGGCTAGGTCTTTTTCTTGGTTAGAGATAGAACCTTTTGGAGGGATAGGCCAATCAGTTGTATTATCACGGGGAGGAGTGTCCTTGGTAGGAGGTGTTGGTGTGTAAACTGGTCCTTTACCAACCTAGCTCTAAGTATTGTAGGGACCCTATAGGTTGCTAAGGCATTGGCCTCAAAGGCCAGAATCGATTCATCAAAGAATCCCTACAATTTGGATTCTTCTTCATCTTCTCCGAAGGATCCAAAGAAGATGGTCTCACAACTGAATGTGCTATGAGTTGACTCTTGCAAAAGAGGTTCCAGGGGAGTATGATTAGATGTGTGTTGCCTATCCAGCTGGAAAATCATGATGACTTTCTCCAGCGTGGCACAGTTTACCTCGTTGTGGGAGTCTGTGTTGTGCAATCTACACCAATTAGTCACGGGCTGGAAGTCTGTGACTGGTGTAAAATGTGAGAGTCCAGCACCACTTTGGTTGGCATTTTGGTTCAGAGGTAGACCTTCAGTGTTTGCATTGTTGTTCCATTACTATTGGTTGGGTCAAGGCCCATTTTTAAAGTTTCTTCTTTCGGCATTATTGTTTCGTTGGCCAAAGAAAAAATTCCCTCTTTGGGAATTGGAATTCTGGGGCACGTAAGACCCTGCCTTCAGCTGACCCATGTCCACAGTCAGGGTGGACAGCATTCACCAGAGGGATTCAACCTTGGTAGTCAGCTAAGTTTTTGTATCACAGTGTGACAGTTGTTGTTGTTGGTTTCCTCAGAAGGCAACAGTATTCGCCAGAGTTGAGGGCAGCAATCCTCCAGTCGTGGATGACTGAAAGAAGGGCACTCTGGATGGTTGTGTGTGAGGTTGTTGTGCCTACTGTGGCTGGTTCCAAGGGAATGCTTCTAGACCTGACATTACTTGAGTCTATGATGGGTAAATGTATCGGGCCTACTGGTCTATCAGCGGGGGAGGGGGATTCATTGCCATCGTAGGGGCACCCATTGCCAAATTGGGGTTATATCCCCCGATGTATGCAATTCCACCGGGTATCATGTTGAAGGGCGTGTTCTGCCCAATCTTGCTCGGGGATTTGTTGAGGCCACGGGACAATTCTAAGGCTAGATTGTAAACCTTTGCTAAAGTGTCTTGGTCGCCTGCGGTGGTTTTTCTCCAGAGGAGAGTGGCAACAAAGGGGTCCATCACATTGAGATAGGTTTGTATGGTTACTTCTGGGGATGGAATGAAAGGGTCCGTGCACCGCTTCAAGGCATGCTAGAACCGATGATTGAATGCTGCAAGGGGTTCATTGGGTTCCTTTCTGATGAAAATGACCTGGCTATGGGACAAAGCTGGGCCCACATGTATGCGAAAGGCAGCCAAGAAGGAATCCTCCATATCCTACCAACTGTTGATGGAGTTGGCAGGAAGGTTGAGGTACCAGTTTAGTTTTCCCTGTCCCAAGGACAGGGGAAATATTTGGGTCACAACATCTTCATGTTGGATCTGGTGTCGGTTCATGGCATCTTTGTATGCTTGTAAGTTTTCCTCTATGTTTTGTGAGCCTAAGTGCTCATATCATGGGAAACTCTTCTCTGGGTGCGAGGGTAAGTCATTGGCTGTGCCCAAAAAAGTTCCCATAGGAGACCCAGTGTTACCAAATTATGTAGCCATTTGGGGAACTAGATTTTGGGCAAGTTGAACGCTGGTTCTCGATATTGTCTAAGAATTTTGGATACTCTGAGGTATACTAGACCCCCAGACAATAGTGGCTAGTGTGGTTTTTGGGGTCTATTTCTTTCGAGCAGGAGGCTCGAGTTTGACAAATCTTCTGGGGTTTGGGGCTGACCTAAGGATTCTTTCAAATTTTTCTGGGGAGAAAGACCCAATCTCGCTGAAGGCTTGACTCTTAAAAATACGGCTTGGGGAACCCTTAGGAGGTGTAAAATCAGAATCTCAAGAGGGGGATGAGTTCATGCCCTCCTTCTAGTGCCAGTTTTTGTTGACAGGACTCTTGTGACCGGGTCCGCCAGCAAATGTAAGTTATCACCGGGTACTGGATACCGGCCAACTTCACCTATAAAGGTTGTCTAGGGAAATGAGATTCCCTGGGCCTCCAAGCACCTGAGGGTCAGGTCTTGATGGTGCGGGGCTCAGTTGGGAGATATGAATTTTTTTGAGGGGGATAGCTAGTTCAACTCATTCTCTCTGGGGATTCAAGAAGGTGAGGTTTCTCCAAGCATTCTTACACTTAACAATTAAACTGAAAAAGATCCTACAAGGTTAGAAATATTTCATCTACCTATAGTTATGCTGAACAATCAAAACATCAATAATACTCTAACACACTATACTAAATACTGAATAAACATACAACCATCAGTTCATATTTCATCAGTATCAAGGGAAAGGAGGTCGTTAATCTACTTTAAGTGTTAGAGCAAAGTACATGAAGAACATAAAGCATAAAATACCATCAATCCAGAAGATAGTATGCCAACAACATCATTGCAAGAAATCTCCCTTCTTCATTAACATTTCTTCTAGCAAGCACTGGTGCATGGTACAATGGTGGCTCCAAGGGAGCATCTAACTACTAAAAGATTTAAAGACTAAGGAGCATTGAGCTCTGCAACTGAGAAATGAAAATACTACTTTTCTATTACTATGGACTGCAAAATCATCAATTTTGCTGACCCTTGGAATGGGGCTAGACTTATTATTTATACACATACACATCTAACCCTAACCCTAACTTATGTTACACTATACAATAGAATATATTATCCAGTGGCTAATACTACCTGCGCCACTCTACAAAAGACCTAGAGACGGAATAGGCATGTCATGTCAGAAGAAAAGATTGAGAAGTGAAGTAGAAGAATCATCCTTGAGAAGGGAGCTAAGAAGAAGAAAGAGGAAAACCAACCCCCTGAGGATTGAGGCTACATGCCTCATAAATGGGAAAAGTGGCACCCTGTCTCTGATGTGCCAGGTGTAATGTTGAAACGGCGCCTGGGGAAGACCATCTATCAAAAAACCTCTTGCTGATGTGATGTGCCTTGATGTAGCTATCTAATTTCTGACAACCTTTATTAACTTCTTTGAAAGTGACTGGTTGGCCTTGGGGACCGAGACACGAATCACTAAAAGAATACAAAATATAGGATCTAGAACTTTGGGAGTTGGGAACTTACATTCTGAAAGAATAAAGAATACAAAAACACTTGGGTTTTCTCTGGCCCCCAGAGAAATATTTATTGTTGCTTATTGGCATTGAAGGTCTGGACGAGATGGGAGATTCCATCTTCATCAATATCTTTAAGGCCAGCCTGCCAGTACTTAGCCACCTCAATCTGTTCCCCCAGGTCTGAAACATTTCCCTTAAATTCATCGGCCATTTTTGCCTCATCATGGCCACTGAGTATCATGTGAGTTATTCTCGTCATTTGAGCTCCATCTATTCCCTCTAAGGATTGATACCTTGACTCCATTATCTCATCAAAATTTCCCAATACATACTCCTCTGGTGTGCATGTGTCAGTGCTGAATGGATCAGCTTCGGAGACCACACTAAGCATGGAAAATAGGCGGCCTTGAGGATCCCGGAATCCCTCACATTGATCGCCAGTGGATCCCCTGACTGTCGCTGAATGTACATTATTTTCACCAAGGCCTATATTTTGGCCAGTGTCGGTAATAAACTATACTTTGGAATCAATCTTTGATCTCACAATGGCATTATCTTTCATGTATTTCATACTAAGGGGCAATTATTCCAAGGCCCTCTCCATTTTGGATTTTACAACTGCCCTGGTGACCACCGCGGAAGGCAGTTCCAGACTCGCAGGTGGTGAAGATACGGAAGCCTCAGACATGATGGAAGTATATTTTTATGGAAACCTATAAGGCAAGGCGACCATCAAAATGTATAGATAAATAATACTCCAGGATCCAGAGATCTTACCACCACGGCACTTGTTTTCCCTAAAAACTTAGTTTAGTTCAAAAATCTCAGAAAGTATATATATTTTGCAAACTTGGAAATTTAACCAATATCCAGGCCTGGGGGTCTCACCATACTTAGCAAAATCAAGACATGGGTTGGGTGAGGGAAAGAGGCCCGGAGTTTGAAAACCTAACCCTTAGAAGTTGTGCGCGAAAAGTGAGCTGTCAAACCCACATGGACGTCACATGGCTATGCAATAAATGGAAGTTATGCGGAGCCAACTATCCAAACAAGTGAAAAGAAGAGGCCACTTGGACAATTTTGAATGCATATGTGGGACATAAATGGGATAGTCATTAAGGCTATTTATGAGGAGAGAGAAAACCACCTGGTTGAAACCAGCCGAGAGCTGAGTTTCACCCAGGTGGTATCCTGCCTTGAACGAGCTTGCAAATTTGTAAATGAGAACAGAGAAAGCACGAAGAGCTAGCTAAAAAATTGAGTAGATATACATAGCATATACAACATATATACACTAGGGCCGAAAGGTATATACATGCAAAATGGATGGATATACATAAAAAATATAGCAAATGTACATATATACACAAAATGTAGAGCCGCTACCTAAATAAAAATTCACAAAAATATAAAAGCATATACACTATCTACAGATTATAATACATCTACACAGAGGGCGGACAACCCTCTGGCAGAGCTGACCCACCAACAGGCAGAAAAACCAGACGAAGAAACGCAGAAACAAAATGAAAATGCAAGACAAACATAAACCAAACAAAAATGAAAAGCCAGGAAATGGAGAGGAACAAAGAAACTAACCTAAAAATCGGCAAAAGGAAGGAAGGCAAGGTGGCCGCAAATGCTCTGCAACAGCTTCTACCTTTAAAATATCACCACTCAACACCAGAAACCACTCGCAATTGTTTAGAAAGACTCAAAAATAGCTTGCACTAGACTCTGCTCAAATCATTGTGATATCACTCTGAAATTCACTCAAATTGCTTAAGTGTTTTAATCATGGTAATTGTGAGAATGATAGGTGATTTCTATTTAAAGCTGGGGTAAAATCAAGTTACCTTTCCTTCTGCAAAATCTGGATCAAGCCAACCTCTGGACTCCGGGCCTGGGGATTCCGTGCGACCATACCTTCTTACGAAAAGAAGACATTGTGGCAAAGAATCCCAGAGTCCAAAATCTAGCTCCTGGACAAAGAATGACAAACTCTAGGACCGGGTCCCAAAGACACGAGGGACAAAAACAAAAGAAAAACTAACACCATGGGAAAGAAAACCCAGAGAAGGAAAACAAAGAAACAAAGGAAGAGAGAAGGGTAAGAGCCCAAAGAAGAAAGCAAAAACGGGGACCCAACATTTTTCACACAAAATGTAGGGACAGAGATGTAGGGCATAACAAAGAGTAGAGTCACAGTGTTACCCGATGAGCTAATGCACAGCATTACCAATGAAAGAGTTACAGTGTTGCCCGATGAGCAAAACACAGAGTAACCCGACAAAAATAATTTCAGTGTTGCCCGACAGAAAAGACAAGGATGGAGATCCTGGTGACAACTGAAGTCACACTGAAAGAATAGTCAGTTATCACCTTTGACTAACTGCATTGTTGACCAACAAAATAGAGAGTTCAGAAAATGACAAAATACTTAGTTTTCAAGAAGCTAAAGATAGAATTAACAGATACTTATCATTGTTTTAATCATCCAAATAAAGCCGAAGATAAGTAACTAATTTAAAGATGATTTGTCCAATTGGCAAGAAGATCTCTTTGAGATAAATTGGGAGTTTTCTTTAAATCTATTGGCAAGAATTATGGAACATGCAAAGAATCAAGAAAGCCAAGAAAAGGGGAAATCATGTCTTTATAGAGAAAAACTCAATTCATTACGAATTGTGGGGTGAACAAGAGAAGAGGAAAGATGCTAAAGAAAATTTGAAGGATAAGAAATTCTTCATTTAGTCCTGATCAACAAGTTGAGGAAAGAGCTAGATTCTGCAGACACCGATGAACAGTGAGACAAGCATCACAAAGAAGAACATTATGGAGTAAACATATAAGTGATTATATTGATCAGAGAGGTAATGGACTTACAATAGATCTAAAAATCTGCAATTGAGTTATATTTATGAATAGATCATTAGTGTTTCAGTTTAACCATTGAATCATATAAGCCTCTTAACTGAGAAGGGCTTAAAAGTATTTTACAATTGAGATACATTCCAAGGAGTATCAAAATGTTTGATCACAAAAGTAGCATTGGATATGCCCGATACCTATTGACAGGTCAAGTGAGTGTTTGATCAAGGATGGTAGCATTAGATGCCAGATACTAGTTGAAAAACTATTTTTAAATCCTCTAACAAGGTCACACCTAACAGTGTGTTTGTAACCTTTAACAAGGTTGGCTCCTAATAGAGCTCACTTTAGAAGAGTGAAAAATTGGGGTACCAGTCCTAGTGGTTTTTCCCTTAACAGGGTTTCCACGTTAAAATCTTTGTGTTATGTGTTTATGGTTTATTACTTTATTGTTTTACATTTCACATATGCATTTCTAGATTGATTGGTATACTCTACATATTTACTGTGTTTTGGTAAATAGTTAACTACTTATTGGTAATCATACAGAAGAGAGATTAACAAAGCAATCTGACAAGTAGAAAATTGATTAAAGTATATGAAGGCATACATCTTGTAGGACAGAAGATAAATTGAGACATAATGTTTAGTTATAAGTTTTAAGGGTTGATTTAAGGAGTAATTTTTGAGGTCACTGATTCACCCCCCCTCCCCCCCCTCAGTTATTACTAACAATTGGTATCAGAGCTTGTGTGCTTAGAAGGAAGGTTTCAAGACCTAAGCTAAAGATCACAAAATTAATAGACGAGATGTGCCCAAGTTGAACAAAGATAATTTTGCTTCATGGCAGAGAAGAATAAGACTCCACCTATCAGGTATTGGTAATAATGTTACTGAATACTTAGATACTGAATATGTGTTTCCCACAGGAGAACCAATAGTTGAACAAATGAGATAGAATAATGAGCATAATTACATGATGATAGATCTTTCCTCCTCACTCTCCGATGATGAATTTGAAGATGTCAAAACCTGCAAGACTGGTGTTAGTCCAAATCTTGATCTTTGCCCTTAATGTTCCTTTTTCAGAGTCGCCTTGTTATTTTTGTGGATCTCAAGCTGCCTAAGCCCTCATGTTCAAAATCCTAGCGAAAAGACCCCCATCATGTTTCACCATTGCTTGTTAAAAAGAGAAAAATCTTTTGCTAACGTGTCTTTTGAACAGGTTTGAACAACCTTGAACAACCTTGAACTTGGTTCAAGAGTGTTCAGGGGTGTTCAAGCTCATTCATATTTTTACGAAGTAGAAGCAGGTAATTAGCATTTTCACTAAAGGAGATGTTTCATGATCACAAGCTATAGAACTTTGGCTGATCAAGGGTGGAAGGTTATCGGTTAAGTAATTTGGCTCTTTGTACCAAAGTGTTGGCGAGATATTAAGGAATAGGCTTGAACAATGGTGAACACATACGAACGTCTTTGAACTCGGTTCAAGAGTGTTCAAGAGTGTTCAAGGATGTTCAAGGATGTTCAAGGATCTTAAAAAAGTGGCATGTGGTATAAACCAAGGACAGCCACCGTCTTATCAGATGTGGACCCCACTCGGGTAAAGCTTTTAATGAAGAGGTCTTTTGGCGGCGGTTAAGTCATATCTGAGTAGTCAAATTAATGAGGAATTCATGCGACATAAAAGTTTGCACAAAGTGGCAGCAAATGATCGCGTGTGGGAACGGTCACTTCTCTCTTTGAGACATTATTATCTTAATTATGGGTAATTAATTACTCATTCGAGGTGTTTCTTTTAAAGCTCTTCTTGGTATTCATTATTTTTGAATTTTTGTTGCTGCACAAAGAACAGAGCTCTGGTTGCAAAAAATTTCTCAGAGATCAAGGTAAGTCATACTGTCATTCTTCCAGTGTTTAAGTTTAAAAGCTGGTGAATTTTATGGGAGTTTCTATAGAAATTCGCAGTCTATCCTTGCAAGCGTGAAGTCTACATTTCATTTCTTTGGGAACGTGTCTAGTTTGGTGTGTGATAATTCTATTGTAATAGACACAGATTTAGAGGGGTATGATGTTGAAGGGATAGTTGATAGGCTTACTGCATGTGTTGAAGAAAATGTCCCTTCTATGGAAATTTTGAGTAGTGGGTTATGTATAGCCGCGTGCTTCCCTCCTACAGTGGTTTGCCCTGAGCTTGTCCATGAATGTATTAAACATTATGACCAGCAAACTGAGTCAATTCTTAACAAAAATGGTGAAGTGTTAATGGCTATGAATAGAGGAATTGTTGCTTTGGCTTTCCAAATCCAAGAACAAACTTTTTTGGCTTTTTCTCCTGCCCGATCCCTAATTAAGTTCAAGCCTAATGCTAATGCAAACTGTACTTCCATAGCTAAGTATTGGTTGTTAAATGCCCAGAGAGGAGGTTCCCATTTGCCCAAGAAGTTAAACAGAAATCACATGCATCCACACATTAGTGATATCATGGTAATGCTGCACAGAGTTAGAGGGTCACCCGAGGCTTCTTTGTTTTCAGACTGGTTATTCTGCTATGTAGAAATTATTTTAGAGGGTAAGCATAAACTGGATCGGGCTAAATTAATTGCAGAATCTATGAGAGAACAGTTGAATAATTCCAAGCATACTGGCTGTAGCTTTTATATGTCTTCTTATCTGATGTATTTCCTAGCATGTAGTAGGATATGGGATGGCATGGTTCATGAGCCTTGGATTAATGACATGTGTGTGTGTTTGAATATTTCTCTATGCTTCACAAAGATAGCGTGATTCAGAATTACAGGAGAATTCATGATACCTTTATGGGTAAGCTTTGCTTCAAAATGTCTAGAGATTCGGCTAGGAGGATGAGCTCAGAAGCTCAACACTTTGTGACTAGGTTTGGGAGTTATTATATCCAATTCCCTAGGTTCTCTTATTTAAGAATTGGTGGTTTTAAGGATACCCCTACCAAATTTCCTAGATATGCATTTGACTGTTTCATCTTTGCTAAAATTTGTAGACAGCTTGCCATTGTGCTAAAATGTTTCCTTCCTGGAGACCGAGGTGAAAAAATATTCCCATTGCAGCTAGGAAAACTTTCTTGTCTAACCATTGAAGATGCCATAAGTATCGGAAGTGACCTTGGTCATTTCAATTTTAAGTACTACATAGAGAGAACAGGCTTCGATAACAAAAATTTTGTTAGCAGAAGCTAGGGTTTAAGGTCTCACATGTTTCCAGTTCCCCATTTAGAGGATTTCTAGGAGGATTGTGTAAATGAATCTCAAGTCATGACCAGAAGCCATAGTAGACTCTGCATCTCCCAAATTTTGTCCATGAGAATATAGTTCAGCATAGAAGGAGTAACAGATGATGGTTCTGATTTGATTGAGCCTAATTTCAAAAGACTTCTGGATACTGAAGAGGTAGATGTTGATTGGTCAAAGGAGGAAGAAGATGACATTAAAATTAGAACACAGCATTTTCTCAAATTAACTAAGAAATGGCTACAAGCGAAAAAAGAGCAGTCTAGTCCTAAAACAACCGGAAATAAATCTTCAATTTTATTTTCTCCCCCCATTGTTTCTAATATGCCTAAAACATCTAGTAATGCAAGTTCATCTGGTAAGCAGTAGAAGAAAGAATCTAAAAAGAAGTCTGTTGCAGAACTTTCATCTGTGGTCTCTCCTTAATGTATCACTAGGTCACACTCCCGATCACAAAAGAAGGTGAAGATGACTCAAGAGCAAACAGAGACAGTTAATCTAGAAGATGACAAGTTTGGAGACTTGAATTATCAAATTGGAGATGATGACCAAATCGGGAAAGATCTTTTTGATCTCAAAGATGTAACCCTGGATTTGATGGATACTCCTATTAAAGTTGGTCCTCAATGAGAAACAACCAGTGACACGCCCAAATGGTTAACTTCTTCAGTTAATAAGAAGTGGAGTCTAATTCCTATGTCAATAACAGTGCAAGATATTATGAGTAAATATGCTCAGAAAATCCCTAAATCCAAGAAGGTGAAAAGTACAGCACGCATGTTTGTTGATGTTAAAATTGGGAAGTGGACAGCTGAGGTCACTAATTATAGGCCTAAGAAAGAGAAGCAAGATGTGGCAGTTGAGGATTTTGAAGTGACCAAAATTGAGTTGGGAACAATGGACAGATCTGGGAAAAACCACCTATTCAAAGAAATAGCCCAACAAATGTTGATTACATCGGTGCAGGATAGAAAAGAGAAGAAAGAGTTGAAATAGACCATTGTTTCACTTTCTTAGTTTATTAATGCATTCTAGAACTTTGATGCTACCCCGTTGTCTCAATCTTCTCAAGTGTTTGATCCCAATTCTGAAGAAAGTAAGACTCTACTGAATCAAGTTCAAAGGGGATGAACTCTAGTTTCTTCAGTTGATGAATGGATTTCTCAAGTGCTAAATAATGGCAGGCAATGTATTAAATATTCACATTCAATTCTTCATAACACTGAGACAACGATAGGGGAGTTGCAGGCTCAATGTCAAGTATGGGGTACAGATGAAGAAAAATGGGTGTCAACAATGACCAAATTTATGGAAATTGAAAGGCACAGCTTTAATAAATTCTATGCAGAAAAGTCACTTAAAGGTGTCAAGGAGTCTTATTTCTTCATAATCAGAAAAAACATTAGCTGGTGTATTGCTCTGATAAGAAGTGCCATTACGGAGAATAAAGAATATGAAGCCGAAGCTAAGCAAATCCAAAAGGCTTCCCTAATAGAGTTGAAAGTGATTAATTTCACATATACCTACCCCTCTGTCTTTGGTGAACAAGAACTGAAAGGTGCTTTGGATGCTTTTGACTCAGCCATTAAAACTATCAGAGAAAAGATTCATCCCAAGGCCTCTGATTTGACCTAGATAGCAAGGATTGAATCCATGATTTATTTGTGTGTTGATTAGTTATCCAATGTTACTGATAAGGTGAAGAAGTTGAGCTAGAACAAAGATGCCTCCATGGCCCAAATAGTGAACTCTAAAATCCAGCATCTATCACTTGCAAAGGAATTAGTTCAAGCATACAAAGAATGGAAGCTGACTCAATTGGTTACCAATGAAGAGGGAAGTCCAGTGACAAGAAAGGATTGTGCCTTAGATAAGGAGCCTGATTCAGCCATCTAGTTTCCCTTTTTACTATGTCATTATGCTAAACTTTAAGGACATGTGTCCTCCTTCTGATGGATTAGTTACTTAACTATTTGCTCGAGAGGCCGTGTTTTTCAGGAGGCCTCTCGGTGCTATGTTGCTATTTATTCTGGCTGCTAAAACTTTTAAAGGGTTCAAAAAAACTTTGGATTGAGATAGATAGTTTTGATAATTATAGTTCAGATTGTGAATGTTGTGAACAAAATTGATTTCAGACAATTGTCTGTGTAGTAATTTTTGAATGATATGACAGGAAGGTTATTGAATCTGTGTTGTTTATGATCTATAGAAAGGTGCCCTATGTCAGCATATTGTTTGGCCTGTTTTATATCTTTGTCAGTTGTTGCATGATATCTAAATCTTGAATTTTATCTGCTATCTATTATCTGCAGTTAAAAGTTGTTTATGTTTTTCATGAAATGCCATTGCGGAAGTGACTGTGTTTCCTTCCTATTCATTATTGGGTTATATTTACTTTATAATTGTTTAGAAGCATGTCATCAAAGAATGATATTGTTGCCTTTATAAGCTTTCTGGTCAAAAGCTAACCGATTAAATCATTATCTCATTTCATTGAATATCATATTAGGGAGCTATACCTATTATAAAATTTAGAGGGAAGTGATCACAAAAGACACTTACCCAACTATTAGAAATAGTTTGTCTTTTAAGGGTGATAGAGTAAACTTAAAGGTTATTTGTAGAAAGACAAATCTATTCACTAACAAATTTTTGGTGACTCTACTAGGGAGCGCTTACGGTGTAGACCTGTGTTTTAATGCTCTATTTTATGAACAAGTTATGGTCCTACCAACTGTGATAATACCCAATTTGGAGGAGTAGCCTCATGTTATTCAACCAGACATTATTTTTCAAAGCACTCAAGAGGATATCATTTCTGATTTGAACAATGTCGCTTGGATTTTAAAGACCAGCTATCACCAGTATCAACAAGTTCTCCTAGTTTTAGAAGAAGAGGAAGATATAGGAGAGTGGTTGAGAGGACTCTTGATTTCCCAAGAAGCATAAGTTGTTGACAGAATCTCTCAAAGGTAATAAGATATAATAATTCTAGATTATCGACCTTACACTAGGTCTCAGAGGAAGGAGCGTATTTTTGATACTTTCTTTGAAAGCTTGCAAAATCTTCATTTTTCCTCCTCTTCCATCTTAAGACCCAAAGAAAAAAGTAGACCTTCTTCTCCTCCTAAAGATGCCCCCAATTCTTCTTCATCCTCTAGTGTCTGGCAAGCTTTAACTTTGTCTGGTATTCAAGCACCACCTCTAGTTACAATCTTTCCAAGTGCAATTATGGCTTAGCCATGGGGTGCAGCCATTGGTCCTTTGAATTTGGGAGCTCATCATCCTCTCCCTAAAGGTATTAAAGAAGTCTTACCTAAATTTTCTGGAGATGGCAAAGTTTTGATAGATGAGAACTTGAATGCATTCAATGTAGCTACTGCCATTCTGGCAATACAACATGAAGATGTAGTAGTAAGACTCTTTTCTCAATCTCTCTCAGAAGGGGCTACGGAATGGTTTGGAATAAGTGAGTCTATGAGAATAAGTAAATCAAGTCATAAAAACACTATGAGAAAAGATAGTGATAGTGAAAGTGAAGAACATGATCTTGATGAAATTGAAACACTTATGGATAGAAGAATGCAAAGAGGCAAAGCTAAATACAAAGGTAAATTACCACTTATTTGTTTTAATTGTAAAGAGATTGGACACTTTTCTACAAGATGTGCTAACAGAAGAAAAGATGATAGAAGTAATGACAGATCATTTGAAAAGAAGTCTGACAGAGGTGATTACAGAAGCTACCAATAATTAGGAAGAAGAGATACCCGAGACTACAAGGACAAAGGAAAGAAGGCCAGTTACCTAGAAAAATGCAAAGATGATGATACTGACACCGAATCTAATGAAGACATCAAGATGGTGTTTGTAGTAGTGAAACATGATTCAGATGATGATGAAGAAAGGTATGTAGAAACTGCACTCATATCTAAAGTTAGTAAAAATAATGTTTGGATCATAGATAGTGGCTGCACTCACCATATGACTAGTGATAAGCAAAAGTTTGAGACTTTTGAATACTATAAAGGTGTTCAGTAAGAATGGGTAATGACACACCTTGTCCAGTTGAAGGTAGAGGAACTATAATGTTGAATAACCAGATAAAATGTGAAAATGCTTATTGGGTAAATGGATTGAATTATAATCTATTGAGTGTTTCTCAGTTGAATAATTCAGGTCACAAAGTAGCATTTGAAAATAAGAAGGCAAAGATCTTCAATAAATCAGGAAATTTGATTCGTACCGGCGAGCAGACAAAAGGTAACTTATTCTATCTGAATGATACTGACACCACTTGTTTGATTGCTACAAATGAAGACATAAGGTTGTGGCACAAAAGATTGTGTCATGTGAATTTTGACAACATGATAAAGATTAGCAAAAAGAGAAATGTTAGAGGCTTACCGACGATGACCAAGCCTGACAACATCATGTGTAAGAATTGTCAAAAAGGTAAATTGACAAATTCTAGTTTCAAAAGAAAAGCCCATACATCTAATGCAATTCTAGAATTTGTCCATATTGATTTATGTGGACCTATGAGAACAAAGAGTTATTATGGAGATAGATATTTTATTCTCTTTGTTAATGATTGCTCTAGAATGATGACAGTTATGTTTCTAAAAGATAAATCAAAAGCATTTAAGATGTTTAAATGGTATAAGGCAATGGTTGAGAAGCAAAGTGGTAAATAATTAAAATTCTTAAGGTCAAATAGAGGAGGGGAATTTATTTCAGATGAATTCGCTAACTTTTGTAATGAGCATGGAATCAAAAGATAGGTCTCTGCACCAAGAACACCATAGTAGAATGGAATTACTGAAAGAAGGAATAGATCCATAGTTGATTATGCAAGGACACTGATGATAGAGAAAGGGATCACCCAAATCTTCTGGAGAGAATTTGTCAGCACTGTTGTTTATACATTGAACAGAGTACAATTGAAGAAAGACACCTTAGGAGCTATGGTATGAATACACACCCAATGTAAGTTATTTTTAAAAATTTGGCAATCAATGTTATATCTTAAAAGATGACAGAAATGGAAAACTTGACTCCAAGAGTGATGAAGGAATCTTTCTAGGGTATTCTACCAAGAGCAAGGCTTATAAATGTCTAAGCAAAGCCTCTAACAAAATTGTTGAAAGTGCAAATGTAAAGATAGATGAATTTGTAGAGAATAATGAAAAGGAAAGCACTAAAGAACCAGAGGACTACAATAGGTTTACTTACAATGAGGAACCTGACACTCTACCCAACCAACAATGCAGAGCTCCTAAGCAATAGATCATTGCACCCGAGCATCAGGCTGCAAATACCAACAATCAGAATATTGCTCATCATCTTTGCATTTTGCTAGGTAACTGGCCTAAATCTGTCAATGTTGTACTAGATAATGATGAATGCATAAGTGTTATGAATTAAGAGATTGAGTATATAGAGAAAAACAAGACATGGACACTTGTACTAAGACTAGATGACAAGAATTTCATTGGTACAAAATGGATATTCAAGAATAAGCTGAATGAGAATGGAGAAGTCACAAGAAATAAAGCAAGACTAGTATGCAAGGGGAATGCACAAGAAGAAGGAATTGAATATGGAGAGAACTTTGCACCCATTGCTAGGCTAGAAGGAGTAAGAATATTTCTTTCTTATGATGCATATAAAGGATTCAAGGTATATCAAATGGATGTCAAGTCTGCATTTCTAAATGGAATACTTGAAGAAGAGGTATACATTGAACAACCAGAAGGGTTTTTTGATCCAAACAAGAGGGACATGGTATGTAGACTACACAAAGCCCTGTATGGATTAAAACAAGCACCCCAAGCCTGGTATGAAAGACTTCATTCCTATCTTATAAGTATTGGATTTGTAAGGACTAGTGAAAACAGTAATATTTATTTGAAGGAAGATATTGATGCTAACATTTTGATTGCTAAGATATTTGTTGATGACATCATATTTGGAGGCAATGATATGCTATGAAAATCATTTGCAAATGAAATGAGCAAAGAGTTTGAGATGTCTATATTTGGAGAGATCAAGCTCTTTCTTGGTCTACAAATCATGCAACAAGATGAAGGTATTTTCATTACACAATCTAAGTACATCAAATAAGTACTAAAAATATTCAAGATGGAAGAGTCCAAACCAGTTGGGACACCGATGGAAACTGGATGCAAACTGACAAAGGAAGACAAGTCATCAGAGGTCATTCAGACTTTGTACAGATCTATGATTGGAAAACTCATGTATGTTGTATATACTAGACCAGATATTGCACATGCAATAGGAATAGTTGCTAGATTTTTTGCTAATTCCAGGGAATCACATATGACTGTTGTGAAAAGAATCCTAAGATATCTAAAGAATACTGAGGAATATGGCTTATGGTACAAAAGAGAAGGAAAATTTGAACTTAAGGTTTTTACCGATGCTGATTGAGCTAGAAATATTGATGACTGGAAGAGCACAATTGGAGGAGCATTCTTTATGGGTGACAGACTCGTCACATGGATCAGCAAGAAGCAAGGATGCATCTCACAATCTACTGCAAAGGCAGAGTATGTTGTTGCTATTGCAAATTTCTCAAATATTGCATGGATCAAATAGTTACTGGAAGGTATGCATATGAAAATTTTAGAACCAGTAATTATCTATTGTGATAATACAAGTGCAATAAACATTTCCAAAAATCCAGTCATGCATGCTAAAACAAAGCATATTGCCATCAAGTACCATTATTTGAGAGAACAAGTTCAAGAAAAGGAAGTGATACTTGAGTATGTGCAATCAAAGGAACAATTGGCCGATATCTTCACTAAGCCACTTCCCAAGGATGCATTCCCAAGGATGCATTTGAATACTTGAGAAAGATACTAGTGGTCACACCCTTGTCTACTGGTCAGTAAGTTGATTAGAAGGTTGCATCAGCCTACATATTATCAGAATATCATTCATGTTGATGCAAGCAGAGAGATGGACTTCAAAGATAAATCTATACACAAAAAGGTATATATCTACACCAAGCACCAGATTTGTTACCGATGGAATGGGAAATTCAAGGAATATATTATGGATAGAAAGGATCCATTTGGCATCACTATCAAGTATTTTTTTGAAAAAGATATTTGGCATTGTTGTCAAAGGGAGAGATTATATCCATTATCAACTTAGGGAGAGATCATATTCATCATAGTATCCATAGGGAGAGAAGTCACAAAGGGAGAGTACACACAAAGGAAGAGAACTATTGACAAGAGACTTCACAAGAAAGGAGAACAATCAAAGGGAGAGAGTTTGACATAGAAGAACACATACCATTAGAGAAAGAAAGATTCTATATCCATCCAGTAAAGGGATTGAAGATAGAATGAAAGCTGCAAGAATCAAATCAAATCTATTTGAGCTTACCGAAAGCCATACATTTGTATTAGTTACATTAGAAAAGCTTGATGAAACTGTATATTTCATATTGTATTAGCAATAGTATAGTATTATAATGTAGTATGTTTCCATCAATGCCAAAGGGAGAGATTGATGACATGTAACTGATTGAATGTTTGAAGATATTAAGTTGATTATCATGCAAGGCATTAAATTAGTTCATGTATTATATTGTCATTGATGTCAACTTGATATAGTTTATATGGTCATGGAAATACGGCTAAAGACTTCAAAGAACTGATGAATCAAGAATATGATATCAGTAATGCATACAAGTCAAGTATTCACTAAGTGACCGCATACACTAACGGAGTGCACACTGACGGTCAGAGTAAAAGAGAAGATTCATAGTGTTACCCGACAAGCTAATGTGCAGCATTACTGACAAGCAAAGTTACAGTGTTGCCCAATAAGCAAGATACAGAGTAACCCGACGGAAAGAATTTCAGTGTTGCCCGATAGAAAAGACAAGGACAGAGATCTAGATGAAAACTAAAGTCACACCGATGGAATAGTTAGTTATCACTAATGACTAACTATAGTGTTGACTGACAGAATAGAGAGTTCATAAAATGACAAAATGCTTAGCTGTCAAGAAGCTAAAGATAGAATTAACGGATACTTCTCATTGTTTTAATCATCCAAATAAAGTTGGAGATAAGTAAGTTATTTAAAGCTGATTTTTCCAGTTGGAAAGAAGATCTCATTGAGATAAATGAAGGGTTTTCTTTAAATCTATTAGAAAGAATTGTGGAACACACCAAGAATCAAGAAAGCCAAGAAAAGGGGAAATCATGTCTATATAGAGACAAACTCAATTCATTATGAATTGTGGGGTGAACAAGAGAAGAGGAAAGATGCTAAAGAAAATCTGAAGGAGAAGAAAGTCTTCATTTAGTCCTGATCAACAAGCTGAGGAAAGAGCTAGATTATGTAGACACCGACGAACAGTCAGACAAGCATCACAGAGCAAAACATTGTGGAGCAAAGGTATAAGTGATTATATTGATCAGAGAGGTAATGGACTTACAATAGATCTTAAAATCTACAATTGAGTTATATGTATGAACAAATCATTAGTGTTTCAGTTTAACCATTGAAGCATATAAGCCTCTTAACCGAGCAGGACTTAAAGGTCTTTTACAATTGAGATACATCCCAAGGAGTATCAAAAATTTTGATCAAAAAAATAGCATTGGATATGCCCAATACCTATTGATAGGCCAAGTGAGTGTTTGATCAAGGATGGTAGCATTAGATGTCAGATACTAGTTGAAAAACTATTTCTAAATCCTCTAACAAGGTCACACCTAACAGTGTGTTTATAGCCTTTAATAGGGTTGGCTCCTAACTGAGCTCACTTTAGAAGAGTGAAAATTTGGGGTACCGGTCCCAATGGTTTTTCCCTTAACATGATTTCCCCTAACACAGTTTACTATTTCTAAGATAGTGATGAAGGGATGGAACAAAAGACCAAAACCATAGGTTTCACCAAGAAGGTCCCCACCAAGTCCAACCTCACTAAGCATCAATAGATATGGAAATTACACTTCGATGTCTCTAAGTGTAAACAAGAAGCAGGTGCGGGGATCAAACTCATAAACTCAAGAGGTAAGTCTTTTTATGTTGCATACAAATCCAAGTTGGGGTACCTGATCTCAACATCCTTAAAGGGGAAACTCATAAAGGCTGTATGAATTTCATCTTCACTATCCTTCTTCTATGTTAGGATGCCTACGCATGAGTGTTTAGATGCAAAAGAATAGACCTTGAAAGGTATGGTATAGTCAGGACTGATGAAGACTGGGGCCGTGGTGATGACACCTTTTATTTCCTCAAAATATTTCTTTACTTGGATAGTCCATTCGATCTTGGCATCCTTTTTGAGCATGTCATTCAATGGCTTTACTATCTCCGTGAAGCCACTGATGAACTTCCTTACGAAGTCAATCTTCCCGAAGATAGATTTCAACTCTTTGCGTTTGTGGGGAAGTGTCAACTTTAGGATAGGTTACACCCTTTTGGGGTCTATGACTATCCCATCCTCTAAAATAATGTGTCCTAATAGCTTCCCTTTAGTTACCCCAAATATGCATTTCTTGGGATTGAGAGAAATCCCATATCTCCTACACCTTTGCAGAAATTTTCTGAGATAATCTATGTGGTCATCTCTCTATTTTGAAAACATTGTGAGGTCATCCATGTAAATGATAATGTACTTCCCAACTAACCCTTTGAAAGCTATGTCCATTTCCCTTTGGAAAGTGGCCCAGGAATTTATCAGACCGAAGGGCATCTGTCGGTAGGTGAAGGTTCCCCACTTTGTTGTCTTCAACCTATCCTCTTCCTGCACCATTACTTGATTGTATCCTGAGTAACCATCCAGGAAGGAGATCATTTTGGATCTGTTGACTATCTATAATAATTTGTCAAGAGATGGGAGTGGGTAGTTGTCCTTTTGAGAGGATTTATTTAGGTTCTTAAAGTCCAGGCATAACCTGATCTCACCAGTCTTCTTTCTTACTGGTACCAAGTTTGTGACCCATGTGGAATGTTAAATTAGAAAAATGATTCTAGCATCTAGTAAATTTTGGATTTCCTTTTGGATCAAGGGTTCCATAGTAGGGTGCAAGGGCCTTTGGCATTTTCTAAAGGGTTTGGAGTCTGGTTTCAGAGGGATGTTGTGTACTATGACTAAGGTATCATGCGTCTTCATAACTCTAGGCTATAACATCCTGATATTTGGTGAGGAGTTAGACCAATCTCTCCTTTTCTTCTTTGGTACCTACTTTTCTGATGTGAACCTATCTTGGTTCTTCCTCCATGCCAAGGTTGTATGTCTCATACTCTTTGTCATCAGGAGTTATGTTTGGGCATCTCTTTATGGAAGTCCCATCACTATCAAAAATCCTTTGCATCTCTATCATCCCCTTTGGTATAGCATCAGCCCTTAGTTTTATGATGCAATTGTCACCGAGATCCTTAGGGTCGACTGCTTCTTCTTCTTCTTCCTCCTTCCTTTCATCTATGATCTATTTTTCAAACACACCAATGCACATGTTGAACTAAAGGATGTGTTGATCATCTTGGAAGACTTAAAAATTAGTGATGTTATCTGGGATGGTCGGCACTATGATGATTTCAAATGAAAACTTATTTAGCTTTGACTTCTCCATTAGATGTAATAAACTGGTAGATATAGCTAGGGCATCAGTGATAATTTTCTTTCTCCATGGGATGGATTGGATGTTGAATGCTTCAAAGTCATAGATCAAATCCCATGCCCTATTTTGGTAGGCTGAGAGCCTTTTATTGTTGCAAGAATACTGATTGTGGACTTTCTTGATGACCAATTGTGAATCTCCTTCCACCGTTAAGGTCTTTATTCCTTTCTCATGGGCCAAGAGGAGTCCATGGATCAATGCTTCATACTCTGCAACATTGTTAGTGTATCAAAATTGTAATTTGTATGCAACATAAAAAGACTTACCTCTTGAGTTTATGAGTTTGATCCCCGCACCTGCTCCTTGTTTACACTTAGAGACATCGAAGTGTAATTTCCATATCTATTGATGCTTAGTGAGGCTAGACTTGGTGGGGACCTTCTTGGTGAAACCTATGGTTTTGGTCTTTTGTTCCATCCCTTCATCACTATCTTTTGGTCTTTTGTTCCGGGTTCAGAGATTTCAACATCTTTACTATTTCTATCCTCTAGTAACCCCTTATAGGGTGGAAATTCTCCATTATCCAAAGTTCTCTAGTCACTAAGTATGTTTAGGGTAGGGCTTTTTTTTTTAAGTCTAACTCAGTGTCCTGACTTTGGTTTGGAGTGTCTAGATTGACTGGGCTCTCTTCCCATGGAAAGGTGTTTCTCTTATCTGCCACCTCAAAGCTATCTTCTTCCATTATAGGTCCTTCCAGTACCTTCTTTAGTAGGAAAATCTGGGCTAATATTCATGAAAACACCTCCTGGGGTCTGGGGCATGTGAACTTTGAATGGCTTGTTTGGTGTAACTGGCAGCATCCTTGTAGTAACAAGATGTTGGGATCGGCATCCCATCCCAGATGCCTCAGGCTTGTTGTCATATTGTTAATAAAACTTCTAAAGACATCATCACTGATGGGTAACTCTAGGAGGCCCTGGATGGGACTATGTTTTGACTCTTCTCCTTCTTGGATTTGAAACATGAGGATGTCATCCATCTGATAAGTACCTAAGTAAGTTTGTGTGAACATAACTTCATTAGGAGCATTATATTCTGTGATCATATTTTTCAATTTTGGTTCTGCATCTATCTTAATCTTATTGTTCAATCCCCTCCATGGAAACCAGAGTTGAGTGAAATCTATAGACAACCATCCCCTCAAACATTTGTTCCATTCTTGGCTTAGCAACATTCCATAGGTTTTAGGGATGTCTACTATATGCACATCAATGTGCTCTTGTATCCTTGGATCTGCAACCAATTGAATGTGTACCTCTTTGAGCACACTGATTACTTTGACTTCAATTTTATATAGTTGTATTACTACCCGGTTGGTTATTTGGGGCACCATCCCCAGTTTTTGACAAATTGACAAGGGCATGACACTCTTGAATCAATCAAGAAATTGTCTAAATTCTTCCCAAACAAATGCAAACTGAGTAAGAAAGGTTGTACCTCCATCTTATCTTTGAACATCATGGGAAAAGCCTCAGAAGTGTTAACATTGGATGTGGGTGTTCTTGTACTGCTAGTTGACAGACCTTGCTTTGAATGGTCCAAAGACTTTAAAAGGGATTCCTTTTGAGATGGGAAATCTTACAATAATTCAAACATAGATATGTTCACCTTAGTCTTCTTCAACTCTTCAACTGCACTATATTTTTCACTTGACCATGCTACGCTCTTGTAACCAGCAAATGTGTTTGGGGGAGGAGTCGTAGGAGCATTTGGCCCTTTAGGAGGCATGGGGTTGTTGCTAGCCTGAGGATTTGGGGGATTTGGTTGTTTACTAGGAGGTATACCATCAATGAGAGGTTATTTCCTGCTTCATAGATTATACAAATTTTGGTGATCATTTTGGAAGGCATGTACTTCAGAGTATTCAAGTTCATCCTATTTTTGAAATGGGAACATGAACTCTTCTTCTGTTGTGTATGTATCTGAACATTCTCCATTTCTACACTTGTAAGAATTGAACATCATGGCATTGAACTAAATGGGTGTCTCATCAAGATTCTAAGTATGATGGTTATAGGAGTTTCCTCTGTATCCTTCATGGATTTGGTATGAGTTTGGGGATCCGACAAAATTTTCTTCCGAGGCTTCATATGTGTTTGCATTATCCGCGGGGATGCTACCATTGTTTGTTTAGGTGTTCCATGTCCTATTGGGCCTATGTTTCCCAAATGGTTTCTCTTGTGTATTGTCGTTGTTGTAGGTATTGAAACCCTGATTCAAATTCTGAGGATAGGCATTCATACCAGCAGATGTCCATTGGTATCTACCTTGGTTTTGGGATGGATTTAACTCCGTCCTAGTGAGCTCACTTGTGATTTGTGACAAGGTTTTCTTCACATCGTCTAGCTTAGAATCCATGAGAATATCAAGTTTGGTTTGGGGAAAAAATATTTGCTCTATAAACATTACCTTATGAGCTTCATAGCTTGAGTAGGTGATGGATGGTGGTAGGGTTGTGAATGGTTGTAGTAGAATTAGATTCATTGATGGCATGTGGGTGGCCAGAGTTTGACTATCTGTTGAAAATGGATGTGGGGTACCGATGTTGTTAGCGGTGGGCATGGTTACGAGGTTCCCTTCTTGCTGATCCATTTGATGTGTAAATGTGATGGCCTCATTGTACACCTTCTCCATTGTATCTCTATCTGTAGGGGGAAGTCTTCTTAGGAAAATTGAGTTGAAGGGGTCCAAAGCTTTAAGATAAACTTGTATGACAGCTGCCTCTGGTATGGTGTAAGGAGCTTCCAACTTATCATGCATTTTATGGAAGCAATGGTTGAACATGGCAATGGGCTCCTTGGATCTTTTCTTGTTATAATGAATTAGTGGTGTATTGTAGTTGGATCCACGTATAATTTGAATTGGTTGATAAATTTGGTTTCAAATTCATTCCATGCAGAGATAGATTCACTTGGTAAATTAAGGTACCAATTTTATGCAAATTCTCCCAAAGTGTAAGGGAAAATATGGCAAACAACGTCCTAGTGGGAAATCTCCTTGCAGTTGCAAATTTCTTTGAAGGCATGGATGTGCTCTTCTGTTGTTCTTGATTCTCCATATATGAAACGTGTGCCTTTTTGGATTCTTGGGAAGTTCATGGAGCTGTCCAATGAAATTCAATGGTGAAATTTGTGCATTGGCAAAGAAACCCATTAGATGAGGTTTTTGTAAATTATGATTTTGCAAGTTTTGATTTTGATCTATGGTTGTGAGAACAATTGGGACAGCAATGTATGATTGTTGTCCAAGCAAATTCTAAGACTCGATGGGATGGTGAGAGTTGTCTCTTGTTTTCCCTTTGTCACTACGAGTTCTATGATGGTGAGTGAGTTCAATGAACTCGCTTCTTTTTGGAGATAATCTAAGCACTCACTCAAACCGCTCTGGAGAAAAGGATCCAATGTTTTCCATATTTTTAGTCTTGAGGCCCTCCTTCTAGTGCCACTTCTATTGAGCATTTTTTTTACACAAGCCAACTTGATAGGATCTCGAGATTAGATTTCATCTCTTGAAAGAATAACAAAGTTATTCCCAAGGTTCTCTAGGGTCAGGTCACAACCTACATGGTTACTCAATTGAAGATAAATGTGAATGTTCATGAGGAGGCCTTTGCTGGTACATTCAAGACATCAAACTACAAAACAATCTTTAGTACTATTTTTGGGTTTTTCTAATTTAACAAGATTTATATTTAACTAACAGTGCAATTTTGTATTTCAATATGATTAATTTCAGATTTAAGATAGAATTCAAAGGATCAAGGTAAAAAGATATAAAGAAAATTACTAAAATGAAATCCTACAGACATAAATTGTTGTAAACCCTTCCTTGTGAATTAAATGGTGGAGAGATTTGGAACCAACCCATGAGGTACCAATCAGACAAAGTCATAATTCTATACCAAGTGGATGAAAGCATTTGGAGAGAAGATGAATTCACTTGTGCAAGATATTCAAAATCTATCAAATCATGAAGCCACCAAGATGTGCACAGCCACAAGATGGATTTATCGTTAAGCCCAACAAACGATCCCTTCCATGCATTTGTCATAGCAAGGTAGATAGACAACATCAAACTCAAACTAAGGTAAATGTGAATTTGAAACACAATAAAACAAAAGGCTCTTTGAAAATAATGAACAATGTATACACACATTCGCCAATTTTGCATAGGTGGCAGCAATTAACACACCACAAATGAAACACCAAATGTAGATCTTTACTGCATTAAGAATCCAAACCTATTACATTTATTTGATTACAATATATAGATTTCTTTATCTACTAACTCTAAATGCCAAAATTAGGGCATTAGAGAGTCTAAATTAAAGAAATTAAACTAAAACTAGAACTTTGCTGAAAAGAAACTATTACTAACTGATACAAAGAAACTTGCATAGATTTTAAATCCATTTACAATCAGTTTTTCCATGAAAGAGGGACCAAACTTGTCAAGAAAATAAAGAGAAATAAGATAGGGTTTCTTCTGATAACTTGGAGTCTTCTTCTTGATTCTTGGATTTATTCCTTGAAATATTCATCTAGAGTTTCTTCTTGCAGTGGAAACTGATAGGGGACCCTTAGTACTTCCAAAATAAACTCAATTTAAGCACAAATTTGTTCTTGAGTTCAACTTCTATGCAAAAAGGTCATCTCACTGGAAACACTCATAATTTTGGCCCCCGACCTCTACTCTAAAAAATTTTTAAGTGCCCAAAATTTGCTAAGTGTGAAACCAACCCTGAAGGTTTGAAATTTTTGGCCCTTCAGAGGCTGAAAGGCCAAAATATCTAGAAGGTTGAAAGGGTCAAAAACTCAAGAGGCCAAAAGTTCGAGACTTGCATTGCCTGAGGGGGCTGAAAGGTCGAAAGGTCGAAACCTACCTTTGGAGAAAATTTGCTAAGTGTTGAGATTATATTCCCCAAAGTGCTTAAGGGGTCCGAGGAATTTGGGAAGACTTTTGGATGTGCATCCTAGAGCCTTTGTATGATCTCTTGAACTTCCTCATAGTTTATCTCCTTCCTTTTTACCTTATTGACCTTTCATTCTTGCTTCTCTTTATATATAGTCAATTTGGAAGCAAAGAACTGGATCTCCTCTTCATTTTCTGACATCCTTAACATTTCTTATTTTGAATAGAACAATTTTAGTAAGGCCTCCTTGGTACTTATACCTACCAGAATATTCCTAAACTGTTGCACCACTTCTTTTTATAGTCATAAGATATGTTTATCTTCATCTCTGTACAAGTCAAGGCCAATTCTTGTGAAGAAAACATGTATTTATTCTACCCACTCCAAGACCTCTTTCTTCTTTTCCAATATGGAGGCTTGACATTTCTTATAGACCTTAATTATCTTGGCCATTCATTTGATCCAGGTCTCGAAGTTGTTGAGATCTTTTCCTTCATATATCTTTACCAATATTTGGAAACATTGTTTCCTAATTATTTCTAGGTCTTGGAGGGCGGCTTGCCATTTGTTTATCTCAGAAACTAAGCCACCTTCATTCTCCATCAAGTCTATTAAATTTCTAGCTTTGATCAAAATGACCCTGTAAGGTTTAAATACCCATTTGAAGGTCTCTTCTCTGTACTGCTCAAAATCACCTTTCTAATCTACACTTGCTTGGATAAAGGACGGGGTCAAACCTGTCAGCAATTCTGGAGTGGCCCTTTTTTCTAGTATAGATTTTAGTGAGGCCTCTGAGAAACTTGCATTAATGGGACTGACCATTTTTTGAATGAACTTCTTCAGAGCCTCATTCTATTTTGTTAAGGACTTTATGGTTTTCTCATCCTTTCTCATGAATCCAAGAGCATGCTTAAGCCCTAAGGTTGTCAGTGTTTTCCTCCCTTCCCTGGTGGGATCCCCCAAATCTACCTCTTTAAATGTGTAATCTTCTAGGGTCACTTGCATCTGAGAGGTGCTAGTAGAAGGAATTGCAACTTGTGCCTTCCAGCAACCCCTAGTATCTTGGGTAACACAGGATACCATTCTTGCGAGTATAGTGACCTCTGTTTGGTGGAAGGCCAGCCTTATAGATGCCATGCTTGTATCTTCTCCCTCTTCCTCATCTATATAAGTCCTCTTTCTCAACTGAATCTCTTTAGTGAACTAGGTGGGTTTACTAAATGCAGTGACTGGCTCATACGAGGCAACATGGAGGACTAAAGCTAGGTTTTGGGATCCCAGGGTTATCTCTTCCTCTAACCCTTCTTCCTATTCCCTTCCCTATTCACCCTCTCCCTCATTCATTCCTTTTCCTTTTCCTTCTCCTTCTTCCCTTTCCTCTTCTACCTTTTCTTCTTCAGTTGCCTTATCTTTTCTTTCCTTGTCTTGGTCTTCATCTCCTGAGGAGATTATCAACGCTTTCATATTAAGACTGGTCATGGATTTCAGTGTGATTCTAAAAGGTGACATGGCTTCTGCACTTACTGACCCTTCAGGGGTTGGGATGGAGCAAGGCCAAGAGATTGATTGTGGTGGAGTAGGTGTAGGAAGAGTTGGAATGGGAAGTGGGAGAGTAGTAGTTGGAGGCGGAGTTGGTGTTGGAGTTGGGAGAAATGGTGTTAGAGTAGGAATTATAGGTAGGAGAGTAGTTGGTGGAGTGGGGATGTGAGGCAGTGGAGTGGTAGAGAGAGTCTCTCTTGTGGCCTTATCCCCTGTTATGTATTGGGGTAATGGGGCATCTTTATTTCCAGGCCCTTGGTCTTTGTTGGAGCTCACCTCTATGATAGGCATGTTCGGCGCTGGATTGGTGAACTAAGTGGGAGGTGGAGTGAGGGTCACATGGGGCTGGAAAAGTGATGGAGCTCCCATGTCATACCCTTTTTGCATAATTTGATGTGTCTTTTTGTTGGTTTGAAAAGTCCTCTAAACTTTCAAAGTAAGATATATGGAATTCATCTGATCCTAAGACCTCCAAAGGATTGTCTTGTTCTATAGGGTCCTCTTTATGTTTCATGTTTGTTTCCTTTTCCTTCCTCTTTTTGGATCTTGTCCTTTTGACCAGGGCTACTTATTCCTCTTCTTTTGGTTCCTCCTGTAAGGTTTCTAGTTGGGTAGATGTAGAAGCTCTCTTCCTTTTATACATTTTCTTACCCTTTTCAGTAGTAGGAGGAGATTGGTGAGAAGTAGAAGGGCCTTCATCTTGTGGGTGAAGACATTATATTTTTTCATTAGTATATACAAGGAAAAACATGATCTACACAATCAGTCTACACTATACCGAAAGACAGGGCACAGCACTACCTAATGCCAAGGTTACCCAATACTGCCAAGTACAAAGCATCCCGACAAACACTATTAGTGTTACCCAATGACAAAAAGGACAAAGGAACCCGACAAGTAACCAACAGTGCAACCTGAAAAAAAAACAAAGATTGGAACCCGAAAGATGAAGGGAACCTGACAATTAGTTCAATGAAGGAACACCGACAAACTTTCAGTTCAACCCAACGATCAAGAACCGACAGTCAGTTACATCCCATAAAAAGTGGATCTGACTTTCCACGTCAGATAAATCACTGAAGTTTTATATTTATCTTCTTGATTTGTTTTAAATCCATTATGTGCAGAGAAAGCAATGTAATTATTATTGTTTTAATTAATTTAACTATTTTAAAACATGCAAACTAAAAGATCAAGGTCAAGTTGTATGCCTTGGATCAAGAGTTAACATTGTAATGTGTGATTCTAGAATAGGTCAAATACATGTAAAAATAGATGCTCAATCAATTTTGAACATGTTGTTCAATGATGATTGTAGCCATTGAGAGAATCTAAGGATCATATAAGAGAATTCATGCAGAAGGTCAAAAAAGGATCAATTATGTTTCAAGAACAAGAACATGGGCTAGCAACGAGAAGGAAAAGGTATTAATCAATCACTATAGGTGATATTCACATTCTATGAGCTTTAATGGATATGTGATCAGCAATTATATATTGCATATAGTTAGTTCAAACATATTGTACTCATTCTAACAAGTGTAGTACACTTAAGAAATCCTTTCAAGGAAGGTGGACTTAACAGTCCTATTGTAAATCTCTTAACCAAGTGCACACTTCATTAGTGTTGTTAAAAGCTCTTAAAAGAGTAGATCTTAATAGGTCTCCACTTTAATACTCCTAACAGGGTAGATCATTAGAAGTGATCAATTGTAAGCCTTTACTGGCTCCCTTCCATTCTGCAGATAGTGAAATTTTATGGGTGTCATCCCCACCATAGTTTTTACTTCCTAACAGGAGTTTTCTGTGATATCATATCTTGTGTTATGTGTCTATTATTTTCATTAATGTTTCTATGAATGTTTGCATACAATTAAGTTTTTGAATAAATACTACATGCATAAGAAATAACATCATAAATGGTTGGTAATACAGTAAAGAATGATTACTAATGATGAAAGGTGAAAAGTGTTAAAAGTTTTAGAGGTACTGATTCACCCCTCCCCTCTCCATACTACTTCCCATTAATCCCAACAATTGGTATCAGAGCTAAGTCTCTTCTTGGAAAGCTTAAAAGCTTAAGAGAAAAGATCATACAATGGAGAAGTACAAACTTGATAAAAATATTGAGAATAAAAATATTGAAATTCTGATGTTCTATGAACAGTATAAAGAAGAAAGAATCAAGATGAGAGAGCTGTTGGATGAGAGAAAAGGTATGGCAATTCAGAGAAATGAAAAGGATTATCAAGAAGAAGAGATTTTAGATTTCTTTGAGTATTCGGGATCAAATACAAGCAAGGCATTAGATACATCAGAAGAGAACATCACAAATATAAAGGAGATCAATCAACATCTAACAGGTCAAAAGACCCAGATGGTAAGAATGATTGATGTAGTGAGTTCTTCTAGACAAGATGAAATAGAAAGAACACTAGCTATTGATGACAGGAGGAAGATTATAGAGAAGCTACAAGAAAAGGAGTTAGAAATTCAAAGACATGTTGAGCATCACCATGAGATTGAAAATTAGATTATTCTTATGAGTCAAGAAGCAAACAAAATGAATTTAGAACTCATTGAAAGAGTACAGGCTATCGGTGAACTAAGAGAAGAGAATGAAAAACTAAAGCATGAGGTTAGAATTCAGAAACAACATAATGAAATTATCAGAAAGGTTGAAGAAAGAAATAAAAGAATGGATGATTTTCTTGAAGGACAACGAAGAGTCAACAACAACAATGGTCTAGGCTTTATCAAAAATGGAGAATCATCAAATCAAGCCAATCCAAAGAATGTCTATGAAAATCTAAGACCAATAAATCTTACATGTAAACATAATCCAAAGAATGTCTATGAAAATCTAAGACCAATAAATCTTACATGTAAACACTGTGGAAAGAAAGGCCACACATCAAATGTATGCAGAGGCAAAATGAAAGGTATTCCTAAATCTACATCTTCATTCATAGGATTCTGTTATAAATGTAACAAGAAAGGACATAACGCATATGAATGTAAGTCTAAGATGGATCAACCAAAGAAGGAAACCTACATGGACAAATACTATCCTACATGCAAAATGAATGGGCACACAAGTCTTGAATGCTGGAAAAAGATAAGGCAAGCATGGAAGCCTAAAGGTCAAGAAACTCCCTATCAACCAAAGAGAATTAGTAATCAATGTGTATGGGACTACAGTACATGGACAAATTGCACAGCATGTGGTAGATATGGTCACATTGCTGTAAACTGCATGAGAGCATGGACCAAAAAGTCTAGAGGATGGACAAACCCCGGAATGGCATGCTTACACTGTCATAAAGTTAATCATCTCAAGAAAGACTGAATGACAGAGACAAACATATATCCCAATGGAAACACCATTGAAGATATCCAGAGGGCTAAAGACAAAATGTGGAGAAAATATTCAAGCAATGATGAAGCTGGACCAATTAATGAAAATGGTGACACCCCATCCAATGGATCTCTTGACATCACCACCCCCACTTAAGATGAACAAGTAAGTATGGAGATGCACTACATCAAGTCATATTTTACATCAGTTCCACTATACAAATTGATAGATAGTCAAAATCTACATGAATAAAGATGGATATTATGTTACTTGCTACAATTCTAAGAAAACAACCCCATCGGTAAACAAATATCAAAAATCATCGGTGAATATAAAGGATGAGTTGTTTACACTTACCGAGAATTGTCGGTCAACACATAAAATGGCTAAGTTGCTAATGTAACCCGACACCCATCAGTAAGGAAGCAAAGTTATAAAGTTGTCATGACACAACACCAATATTCGTCAGTGAAATCGAAAATCTTAACAGTTATCCTGAGCATCATGTCAACACCAACAATTCTAATTGAGAGTCTTCCCGATGAACTCCATCTTCATGACCCGACGAATCAGTGAGCATTTATGACAGGCTTAGGGAAAAATTATATAAATACTCAATGGGAGCACTTCATTTTGCACACACAATTTGAGAAGAAAGAGCAGAGAAAAAATAGAGAGATAAGAGATCAGATAGCAGAGTGAGCTCAACTCGATCCAGCGCACTCCAAATAGATCATTCACAAGTTTCACGGATCGAAGTAAGTACCAAGCGTAACAAAGAACTCTGTTATTATTTTAAGGAAAGCCCTAAATTTGAAATACGATGGCAACCACTTCAAGAACCATAAATATTAATAATGACAAGAAGAATGTGGTTAATCTGATAAAGAATAGCACTTGTGAGGAACCAAAGTACAAGATATGCCCAGAGATTACATCGCGACCCGATGATTCCAGCGCATTTTTCAAAAATTCCACCTAGGGTTTTGCTAATAGAGGACGTAAGGTCCTACATTCACTACAAGATCACTGAAATAGGTGATATGGAGATATACCAAGCTTACAAGAAGTTGTGTGATGTAGAAGGAAACCTGAAAGAAGAACACAAGCATTTGCAAGTTAAAGGGATAACAAATGCCCTATATTTCCTAAGGGTTTTCAAAACTGACTGGATTAGGTTAGTTTTGAGTAGAATGCATGACTAGAAGTTGTGGTTAGATGAACCTAAGAAAATCACTAAGGATGTGTTATATGTTGTAACTGGTTATCCCATAATTGACAAGCCTAAGGCACACAAGCATCCCTCCCGACCAGAAGTTGAAAAACTCACCAAAGCTATGTGGGATAATAGAGGTCTCAAGGTAAACACTATCACTGATGAGGAACTGAGGTTTAGTGCATGTGTAATTGGTTATAAGATATTCTAGGAAAATAGGCTAAACAACATAGCTTCAATAGCAGTAAGCACAGCTTAAGAGATAGTCACAAAGTGAATACAAATGGATCTATGTAAGATCCTGTTGAAACAACTTGATGAGAACATGACAACAATCAGGCCTGCAAAGACAAACACATGTAAGTTAAGTTCACTTATCATGTATATATTCTTTTACTTTCAAGAATACTTTCCTTCAGCAGGAAAATTAAAGTGGGATACTACAAAGCCGGTCACATTGTAGATTAGTGACCTTATCAAGTCACTAGGTGACAATTTTGATTAAGTGATGACTGCATACTTCCTTGAATTCAAGGAAAAGATGATGGAAAGAGTGAGGATCCATGAGAAATTAATTTAAAAAAATAGCGATGAGATATTTTTTATGGTAGATATAGATTTAAATCACATAAAGGTGGTTGTACCAAGAACAGCCTGGTTAGCACCTCTTGACTATGAAATTAACACAGATCAAGAAACCAATGCAATTGATGCATTGATAAATGAGCCACTTGACAGTAAAAAACCAAGATTTGGAACTTATGAAGAGGCTAAGTCTAAGATAAAAATAGGCCTGGTAATCAAGAAGACTGTCAACAAGAAGAACAAAATGGTAAAGAGTCTTGAAAAGATTCTATCAATCAATGAGGAGGAAAAAGGAAAAGCAGAGGAAACTAAGGAGCGGGGTACCATCGATGAAGGACAAGATGAGAAAAAATCAGATTATAAGGCAACTGAGTCTGATATATCTCCACCTCCTACAAAGAAACAAAGAACAAGGAGCCAAACAGCAAAAGATACTATACCTCTAAAGAAAGGTCAAGTAAGGACCTATAAGAGGAAGCAACAGATAGAGAAACAAACTGTGAAGGAAACACCTACAAAAAGGAGGAAAAGAATGATCAGAACCAAATTTGACATTGAAGATTCCAAAGAGGATGAGCCTGATGTAAGTAAGAAAAGTTTTCTCACTAGAACAATTGATGAAATCACTGAGTCAATTGCTACTACCGATACAATGACTGATAGGAAAACCAAACAATGGGATAAACTTGAGCCAGGGGACCAAAACAAGATACAAGATGCAATAATTAGGGCAATGGTCAAGTTCAAATATGTACCAGTAGAATTTATAGGCCAAATACCCAAAGAGCTGGGTAACAGAATTTCACAACAATGGTCATATGATCTACACTGAAAATGAAGCAAGGGAGAGGGTACTTTTCACACTTATGCCTCCCGAATCAAAGATGGAAGAGATCAAAGAAATAATAAAGAAGCACTCAAGTAAATTTGTAGCTAGCATAAGAGCTTACAAAGTGCTAGAAGATAAGTTTATAGAGCTAGATAGCATGACCAAGGCCAAATGGAGACAACTCCTAGATCTGCCTACAGAGTCAACAAGTTGTGAGAATCAATTACTTCTCACAGACACACCTCATATAGAGGAGGAGGAGGAGAAAGATAAGGTAATTCCTAAGCACATTGCTTTGGACAATGTAGATAATAATGAGCCTATTGACTTAGACCAAGTCATGGATGGTCTTGACATTCAAGACATCACCCATTATGACTCTGATAAGGATCAACAAAAAGAATATGATGTCATTTTTATATCTCTAAGGATCAAACCAAGCAATAAGAATTGGAGACAAAAAGAAATAATGACATGGATGTTGCTAATGAAATATGGTCAGACACTTCAATTATTGACATCACAAGTCTAGACCCTACCGATCAACTACAAAAAGATGAAGATGTCACTACTCAACAGGATCAAACTAATGAGCAGGACACAACACTAGATTCAACACAAGTAAGCACTCAAAATAACATTCCAGTATTGATGAAGGCAATAAATTTGCTAGAAGGCAATGAAGAATCATCTGCAACAGATACAAGCATACCCAAAGACAAGGGTGATACAGAGATAAAGGATACAACCGATGAACCAAAGGATACAACTGCAAAACAAGATGCAACCGATGATCAAAAAGAATCTATTGATCAGAATAAAAAAAGAGGATAAAAAAGTAGAAGAGGACAAGCACAAGGAGAAAGGTGAAGAGGCAAAGATAGATTCCCAGGAAAAGAAAATAGAAGAGAAATTTGTAGAAACACCCAAGGTTGATGGAGAGACATCTTCACCAAACTGATAGGTGCACCCTGAGTAGAAAACACAAGAAGCATCATCTACAAATCCTTCACCGAGTGCCTCTAAGAAGACAAATGAACAAGAAATTGTAGTTCATACATCTGCGTTCACACAAATCTCAAGGAAGAAGAAGAAAAAGCATAAGAATCTAGTTACTCTGGATGAAATCATTGAGAATCCCATATGTGATCCTAGGACATTGGATCCAATAGAATTGACAAAGTATACATGACTTTGTGAAAGGAAAACCATGCAGGACAAGTTGAGAAAATCCACCAAAGAAGCAAAGGTACTTGAAGTTGCATAAGGAATACTTCAACAAATTGTACCTGATGTAGATATTGATCAAACAGCCTCAATGCTTGATCAATTAGTGGTTCTCATAGATGCACTCACATCTTAGAACATAGATGCTGAGAAGGCTATGGAGGATAGACTTGAATAGAAATATGAGTTCAAGTTAGCTAAGAAGATAAGCCAAGAAGTGGCATTACAAAAGGTAAAGCTTTCTGAACTGGTTAACAAAGTAGACCCAATTATTTTAGAAGCTATAGCCTTAATTCAGAAATTATGCTCGTTAGATCAACTCACCAAGGAGTATACTGACAAGATAGCCCAGATAGATGTTGATCTTCAAACAAGTGCACAAAGTCTCACAAACAGTGAAGAGGAAATCAAATTGCACAATGAGCAGCTCAAGCAAGCTCGGAAGCTAAGACAAGACATATAGATTGCAGAAACCAAGTTCAGAGATGAGATAAATGAGCTTCAAGCTCAACTCTTACCGACACTCTCATTACTGCAGCAACATATGACAAAGGCAAGAGCACTAATTGCAACCCCAGAAATGTCTGTCCTAGACAGCATTTATGATATGCATGCCCGAATTGAGCTAGAGCACATGGCACTATAACTCCTCAAAGAAAAATGGGAGAAAATGATCGAAGATATCAAGAACACCCACTCCCATATTCTTGATAGATTGTAATTTACACATTTTTGGAAACTTATAAGTTGTACATTATTTTCATGAGTATCAAATAAAGGGGGAAATGATATGTACAGTCAATTAGTAAAAGGGAAAATGAAAGGATGAAATGATTTGTACAGTCAATCATTTGAAAGAGGAAAGAATAGGGAATGTATAGTACAGAGGAAAGTATACATGTACATATACTTATACCATACTGATGCATACAGTTAGAGGGAGTCATATAATGACAAGGATATATACATGGTGTACATACTAAACACTTTAGTATTATGCACATATCGGTTTTTTATACTAATGTCAAAGGGGGATATTGAAGACATTATATTTTTCCATTAGTATATGCAAGGAAAAACATGATCTACACCATCATTCTACACTATACCGACAGACAGGGCACAGCACTACCCGATGCCAAGGTTACCCGATACTGCTAAGTACAAAGCATCCTGACAAACACTATTCAGTGTTACCCGATGACAAAAAGGACAAAGGAACCCGATGAGTAACCAACAGTGCAACCCAATGAAACAACAAAGAGTGGAACCCAACAGATGAAGGGAACTTGACAATCAGTTCAATGAAGGAACACCAAAAAACTTTCAGTTCAACATGACGATCAAGAACCGACAGTCAGTTACATCCCACAAAAAGTGGATCTGACTTTCCACATCAGATAAATCCCTGAAGTTTTATATTTATCTTCTTGATTTGTTTTAAATCCATTATGTGCAGAGAAAGCAATGTAATTATTATTGTTTTAATCATTTTAACTATTTTAAAACATGCAAACTAAAAGATCAAGGTCAATTTGTATACCTTGGATCAAGAGTTAACATTGTAATGTGTGATTCTAGAATAGGTCAAATACATGTATAAATAGATGCTCAATAAATTATGAACATTTTGTTTGATGATGATTGTAGCCACTGAGAGCATCTAAGGATTAGATAAGAGAATTCATGTAGAAGGATAGAAAAGGATCAATTCAGTTTCAAGAACAAGAACACAGGCTACCGACGAGCAGGAAAAGGTATTAATCAATCACTATAGGTGATATTCATATTCTATGAGCTTTAATGGATCTATGATCAGCAATTATAGATTGCATATAGTTAATTAAAACATATTTTACTCATTATAACAAGTGTAGTACACTTAATAAATCCTTTCAAGGAAGGTGGAATTAATAGTCCTATTGTAAATCTCTTGACCGAGTGCACACTTCATTAGTGTTGTTAAAAGCTCTTAACAGAGTAGATCTCAATAGGTCTCCAATTTAATACTCCTAATAGGGTAGATCATTAGAAGTGATCAATTGTAAGCCTTTACCGGCTCCCTTCCATTTTGCATAAAGTGAAGTTTTGTGGGTGCCATCCCCACCGCAGTTTTTACTTCCTAACAGGAGTTTTCTACGATATCATATCTTGTGTTATGTGTCTATTATTTTCATGAATTTTTCTATGAATGACTGCATACAATTAATTTTTTGAATAAATACTACATGCATAAGAAAGAACATCAGAAATGGTTGGTAATACAGTAAATAATGATTACTAATGATGAAAGGTGAAAAGTGTTAAAAGTTTTAGAGGTACTAATTCACCCCTCCCCTCTCAGTACTACTTCCCATTAATCCCAAAAGTGGGGCCTGTGATGATTGCACCGGAGGGTCTATTTTTCCATTCATTCTAGTCTTTGGAGCTTTTTCCCTCGGATTTGACCTATACTCTACCGCACGTTCATAGCCATAAATTGTGCTTGGCTTCTGTGGTGGCTCTTTCTTATATTGTGGCATTATATTTTTCTCCCCACGTTGTTTTTCTGCCTTCTTGGGTTGATCTATTAATATCTTCACTGAGATTGGATCCATCTTATAAGGCCTTTGGATCCAAGTTTTAGTTTTTTAGAGCACATGCCTAGCTCAGAACTCAATGTCATCATTCTCATCTTTATAAACTTTGGCATTCATGATGGGCCTATCATATATCTTATCCAAAGTGTAAATTGCCTCTAATACCCTGTCTAAATCATTTTCCCAAACCTTCAGGGGAATTGGGGCCTTCAAAGTATGTTGTGAAAGGGTAAGGGACATCCTACAATAGTCCTTGATCCTAAGCTCATGATCATCTACACAATTGATCCAGTGATCTTCAAGATGTGGTTCATGGATGTAGAACCTCCCAATGATGTGACTACATGTACCTATTGGGTCAAACCTGGGCCAGACTATTTTGTAAAGCTGAAGTGGGAATTCATCCCATTCAAAGGCCAAGGATTTTAAACCTTCATATCTTGTAGAGTGTATGGGCCTAGAAGGATAGGGAAGTCCCAGCAATGTTTCTTCTTGTGCTTTATATGCTCATAGGCATCATTGAGTTGTCTTCCCATTTCTAGAGTGATTATCCAATCAGATGGATATCTGGGTAACTTCTTAGGTTTAAAAGTAGACCCTATCACCTTGATGTATGTGAATGTCTTATATTGTATGTAGTAGGCCCTGCATGTGTTAATTTTGGCCTTGTTAATCAACCACACACTTCAACATAGTCCTTCTTCACCAGGTACAAACAAGACTAAATATGAGATTATTCATCTTATCTTCCTGCGTGATTCGACCTATTGCCTTCTATCTAGATGGGGTTTTTGAAATTGCTCTCAGGACGAGAGTCTCACAACCATGGACCAATCTAAGAATGAAGGATTTATCATGATAAAATGCAATGCAATGCAAGATTATACCAAGAAATGAAATATGAGAGATTAAGCTAAGACATGATTTCAATGCAATTTAGTCTAGAAATTGAAACTATCTTCTTTTGCAAAATGAAATTAATCTATATGATATTAAGCAAGAAAATGAGACAACAATTCAGTATTCTAACAATGCAATTTTTGAGTAAAGTTTTCAGAGGATTTGAATGAAGAAAGAGAGTTCTTTTATAGACTCTGAGAGGATCAGAATAGAAACTTTCCTGTTTTGAAATAAAACAACTAGAAAAGCCAGTTAAAAATAGAAAGCTTTATTGAAAAGAATTCAATAAATTGTTTTCTTCCTGCTTTAACTATTTCATCTCTTTGATTTAATATTATTTTATTTGAATTTAATTGTTTTATTTCTCTTTAAAGCACAATTAATTCAAAGTTTCCATTTCTGAATAGAAGAAAGATTTTTGAGAGAATATCCAATTAATTAAAT
>MU227456.1:452142-464393 GCA_018584345.1 Thuja plicata | reverse complement strand
AGCACAATTAATTCAAAGTTTCCATTTCTGAATAGAAGAAAGATTTTTGAGAGAATATCCAATTAATTAAATAAATATGACCTCATAATTGCTTTTTTCTCAATTATCTGAATAATTAAATTCAATTGTTGAAATGAGGATATTTATTTAATAATTAAATATTATTTAATTCCTTTTTCATGTGTCTCAGTTAAAGAGGGTGAATTTAATTTAATTAAAGTGCTAGGACTTTATTAATTAAATTAATTAGATCATAGGGTTTGTTTAGCCAAATAGATATTTAAGAATTAAATATGATGTATGATTAATACAGATTTAGGATTTTCTGCATTTGACACTCAGGTCGAGTAGAGTTAGTTAAAACTTAGAATTGCCTAGTACAATAGGACTTTGATGATTTAGAAGAATGAAAAATACAACAAAATTGGTTAGGGTTGCAAGATGCCAATTTTGGGGTGTTACAGGCCCCAATGGCCCTCTCCTTGGCATGTGCTTCCTCTGACATCATCTTTGCAAAATCACCTTCAATGGATTAGATGATTGCGAAGATGAAGGCATCATTGACTATCCTATAGTCAGGGTAGTCTTCTGACATGTTTATCCTTTTCATCGACTGTGGGTATATAATGTGGGCCCAGGCATTTAGATCATTTATGTTCCCCCTCTTGGTGAGTCCTGGGTAGTTTTCCTGTGCTGCCAATAAGTACACCACCTATGTACTCATATAGAATTTGGGATTGTGCTTTACTAAAATCAGTTGTTCATCCAACCTATCACTAATGATGGTTCCCCAATCAAACCTGGACTTACGGCCTCTGAACTTCTCTATTAGGAGGATCATCCAATTCTCTAGCTGGATGGACTCAGGTAGTCCATATACCTGGCTTAGCACTGTTATTTCTTCCTATATATAATCTTTCATGTACCCCATCTTGAGGTCTATCTTATCCAGTTTTTTTTGGGGAGAGGTTGCTCAAGGTAGTTTTTATTGACAATGTCATATGCCTCTTCCCCTTTGTTGTTGAACCATTTGTTTCCTTTCTCAACGAAGAAGCCATAGAACTTGTCTACGCCTTTATGGAGGTGGAAGACCTCTTCTATGATATTTGGTCTAATGTCTAGTACCACCTGTCCCTCTGTATTTTGGACCACCCTTTTATCTAGATTGTAGTGGTTTTCCAAGTTCATGATCAGCTTAGATGATATGATAGCCACTGGGTGAGCCGTTGCATTGACTAGGCTAGAAAGGACTAGTGAGGTGCAGTCCTTAGATCTCCCAGTTAGTTGGGAACATCTTGTCAAGAAGTGATTCGAGTCTACATTCCCAATGTCAGTATCGATGATCTCGATATGCTTGTTGCCAATATTTAAAGGGGGGGTCTTCCCCTTGTACTAAACCAAACAAACACCTAAAATGAAAAAGAAAACCTAAACCTAACAGTGAAATACAAGAAAAATGGTGAGCAAACCTACCTCGAGAGCTAGGAGTGGAAGATGGGGGCAAGAGGCCGCAGGTGTAGAGAAATCAGCCTTGAGGAGAGAAATTGATGAAATGGTGAAGTCACGGGGAGCTCAGAAGAGGTCAGAGAACAAAATGCAAAGTTAAGGTCATTTAGGGACTTAAGCCCTTATATAGCCCAGGGGGGACATCAGCACTTTTTGGTGTTTCAGCATCTGAAACATCAAAAAGTCCGTAGGTAGACACTTTCGGCCTTTCGGTGGTTTCGGAGGCCGAAAACACCCAAAGGGCCGAGCTTTGGCCTTTCATCCATTTTGGAATTTTGGAGGACTTGAGGTCCTCCGAAACACTGAAAAGGAGAAAAGGCCAAAAAAGTGTCTTGACTTTGTTCAATAGGTTGATAATGAGACCCATTTGCGAGGGACTGGGAAAGGGGACAGCTCAAAAGAATAAAAGACACAAAAAAAGGGGGTCCCCGTGGCCAGAGGACCAAAATGGGGTGTGTGTTGTGGACCCACAACACCTAATATCACAAGTAAGTAAAAATGAAACATGGATTATAGATAGTGGTTGTTCACATCACATGATTGGTGACACACTTAAGTTTATTTCCTTGGAGAAGCATGATGGAAGATTTGTTAGATTTGGTAATGATGCTCCATACCCTGTGAAAGGAAAAATTTCTATAATTATACTAAATAACACAATATGTAATGATGTTTATTGGGTTGAAGGCTTGAAGTATAATCTGTTGAGTGTTGCACAACTAAATAACATAGGTCATCGACTAGAATTTTAGCATGGAAAGGTGAAAGTTTTTTATAAGAAGGAGAGTTTAATTGCTACTAGAGAACAATCTAAATGTAATTTATTTTATCTTGATACTTCTATGAAGAGTTGCATCTTTGATAAAGTTGAAGATCTTTGGTTATAGCACAAAATACTTTGTCATGTTAATTTTGACAACTTGATCAAAGTGTCTAAAAAGAATAGAATCAAAGGATTGTCGAGATTAGAATAACCTGAAAATATTATGTGCAGAGAATGTCAAGCATGTAAGATGACTAAATTTAATTTTTCAAGAAATACTTCTGTTACACAAGGAATTTTGGATTTAGTGCATATTGATTTATGTGGACCCATGAGGACTCATAGTTACTATGGAGATAGATATTTTATTTTATTTATGGATGATTATTCTAGAATGATGTCTGTAATGTTTTTAAAAAAAATTGACGCATTTCAAATGTTTAAGTGGTAAAAGGCTAGAGTTGAGAAAGAAACATGAAGATGACTAAAATGTCTAAGATATAATAGAGGAGGTGAGTTTACATCTGATGAGTTTACACTATTTTGTAATGAAAATGGAATTAAGAGACAGATTTCAGCACTGAGGACACCACAACAGAATGGTATTACTGAGAGAAGAAACAGATCTATTGTTGATTGTGCAAGGGCACTGATGATTGAGAAAGGTATTTCACAAAACTTTTGGAGAGAAGCAATCAATACTACTATTTACACATTGAAGCGAGTACAAATGAAGAAAGGTACCAACAAAACACCTTATGAAATATGGTATGAACACAAACCTAATGTGAGTTCTTTCAAATTTTTTGGAAGTAGATGTTATATATTGAAAGATTCTAGAGAAGGAAAGTTTGATTCTAAAGGGGAAGAAGGGATATTCTTAAGATATTCTACAAGGAGTAAAGCCTATAAGTGTTTGAATAAAGTTACTAACAAAATGGTGGAAAGTGCAAGTCTAAGAATCAATGAGTTTGCATAAAAGAATGATGAAGAAACTAAAAGGAACCTGGAGATTATGATAAGTTTGTATATGTATAACATGATGTTCTTGACACCTTACCGAGAGCACCTACTGAGGAGGAAGTTGAACAGAGATCTCAACAACCGAGTGATGAGAATGAAGCACTGAGACTTACCGAGCCTATTTTAGAAAAATATGTGACAAGGCAGTAGTCCCCAAGCAAGATTATTGGAAATAAAGATGCTAGAGTGATGACAAGAAGAAAGGTAAGAGACAATACATGTTTGATATCTACATTTGAGACAAAGAAGTTAAAGATGCACTAGATAATGAAGATTGGATGAAAGCAATGAAAGAAGAGTTTGACCATATTGAAAAGAACTGTACATGGACTTTAGTACCTAGGAAAAAGGATAAAAATTCTATTGGTACCAAATGGATTTTCATAAACAAGTTGAATGAGAATGGAGAAGTTGTCAGAAACAAAGACAGATTGGTTTGCAAAGGTTATGCACAAGAAGAAGGTATTGATTAAGGAGAGACTTTTGCACTTGTTTCTAGATTAGAAGGAATTAGGATACTTCTAGCTTATGCAGCTTAAAAATGATTCAAATTTTATCAAATGGATGTCAAGTCTGCATTTCTGAATGGAACACTTGGAGAAGAAGTTTACATTGAGCAGTCTGAAGGATTCATTGAGAGCACAAATAAGAACAAGGGAGGTAAATTACTCAAAGATCTTTATGGTTTGAAGCAAGCACCTAGAGCATGGTATGAGAGATTGCACTCTTATCTAATCAAAATAGGATTTAAAAGAACAAGTGACAATAGTAATGTTTACTTGAAGTGTAACTATGACAACAAGGTTTTAATTGTTGAAATTTTTGTTGATGATATTATTTTTGGAGTCAATAACACCTTATGTAAGGCATTTTTTGATGAAATGAGAAAAGAGTTTGAAATGTAAATGATTGGAGAGATTAAGTTCTTTCTAGGTATATAGATACAACACGTTGCAGAAAGGATCTATATTACACAAGCTAAGTATATCAAAGAGATCCTCAAAAATTTTGGTATGGAAGATTTCAAGTCTATTGGAACATTGATGATCACAGTATGTAAATTTTCAAAAGAAGATGAGACACAAGAGGTGGATAATACTTTTTACTGGTCCATGATTGGTAAATTATAGTATGTTGTTCACAACATACCTGATATAGCACATGCAGTTGGGATTGTTGCAATATTTTCTTCTAATCCTAAGGAAACACATATGTGTGCAGTTAAGATAATTTTAAAATATCTAAAAGGCACAGAAGATTTTGGTTTATTGTACAAGAAAGGAGGTACTTTTTATCTGCAAGTCTACACTCATGCAGATTGGGCTGGAAATATTGATGATAGGAAAAGTACTAGTGGAGGAACATTCTTTCTAGGTGAAAGATTGGTCACATGGCTAAGCAAAAAGAAGAGTTGCATTTCTCAGTCTACTGCCTAGGTAGAATATGTTGTTTCTTCCATGAATTGTGCAAACATTGTTTGGATAAAACAACTACTTAAAGTTATGCAAGAGATTATAGATCAGATCCTATAACTACTTTTTGTGAAAACACGTGATATCAACAGATCTAAGAACCCGGTTATGCATTCAAAGACCAAGCACATTTCTATCAATTATCCCTAGTTGAGAGAACAAGTTCAAGAGAAAAATGTAGTATTTGAATATGTGAATTCAAAGGAACAACTAGCTGATATCTTTACAAATCCACTACCGAAGGATGCTTTTGAGTATCTCAGAGGTAAATTAGGGGTTCTTCCCCTATCCAATATTCACTAAGAAGTATGAGGCATGTTGCATAAATTCTATCCTTTGTTATAATATCTATTCTTGAATTGATGTTAGTATGACACACTTTAGGTGATTCCTGAAGTTGTGTGGAGATTTCTATATGCAATGATTATTTGTACATGTAAGGTATAATCCACTACTGAAACAATTTTTTAGGAGTATGAGTTTTTGGCATTGTTGTTAAAGAGGGAGATAATGAATTGATGACATTTATCCATAAGGGAGATATTGATGAAAGAGGAAAATAATGAATTTATACTATTTACTCATGAAGGAGAATCATAATGTATGTTACAGTATCAGAAGATTTATCCAAGAGAGAGAACAGTTTGATGATCAGAAATAGAACTATCAACTCAGACGGATTAATGACAGAGGTTGACAGTATTGAGAATTTCCATCATCAATTTCTATAGTAATACTATAGTGTTGCCATCAATGCCAAAGAAGGAGATTATTAATCAACTGGTGAAGATGATGAAGACTGAGTGATAATAGGTATACATGTTTGTAGAAATGGTTAGATTAGTTGTTATTTTGTCATTGATGTCAAGCAATTGATTACTGATTTATATTGAGTTACCCTATCATAAGAAGGATAAGCTAAATGGGTGACAAGTATAGATTAGAAAATGATGAACTAATGTTGTTCTAGTTATTTGCTACGATATATTTGATGTTATCAAGTCAGTACATTTGATTGATTAATTTAGAGATTGACAAGAGTTAAGTTATGACTAAAAAGAGTTACTCTACTAAGCTAGATATAGTCAATCAATATAGAGTTATGTTAGTCAGTTTCAGTTACCGAGCACCAAGAATGAGTTAGACACCGAGCACTGAACAAAGTTAGCTACTGAGTTGCAAGGATAGTTACCAAGTACATGATATTGATTGAGAATGATGATAAGATCGAATTTAATATAAAGTTATGATGATCTAGATGTTGAAAAGGATTAAAGGAAGTTTGTTAGAAGATCTATGAGCGAGAAAATTCAAGGATAAGATATAAGGTGAAGATTAAGCGGTTAAATATGATTATTAGAGTTCCAAGTAAAATTTCAAGTTTTGAGGTAAAAGTTAAACGGTTTCGTGAGTTGAGATTTGTGAAGAAGTGTTGGAAAGTGATCAATTTTATGTAAATATGATTCACTTTTTGGTTTTCAAATGTTGTAAACACATCTGGGTTTCAGATCGATTCCTATAAAGATAAGTTTTGTTGATTCAGAAATTGACTAAGTATAGAAGTAGAGATACAAAAGTATTTTGGATATCGAAGATTAAGATCGATGAATTAGGGAAAGAGAGATTAGAGGAAGATAGTATGGGGTATGTATGACCTCCACCTAAGATCAATTTGGTTTTGGTAATGTCTACGGAAAGTTAGAACGAATTGAAGATAGACAGACTACAGCAAAAGAGCGATACAGAGCAGTTGGACAGTAGCGAAGAATGAGAGAGTATGACATGGACTCTAGGCAATTGAAGTTGGATTATGGTTGTTGATAACCTAAACTTTGAGTATGTAAGAGCACTAACTATATATTTACTATTTTCCTTACTAAATGTATTTGTACTAAGAGCCGACTTTGTAATATTTGTAATATTCATATTGGGAGCTGACATATATATATATATATATATATATATGTAAGATATTTTTGATAAAGATATATGTTGGTTAAATGGATGAGTATGTTGAGAGAATATCAGAGCAAAGAATGACAAAGATCATTGAAGAGCTATAAAGGAACTATCTAAGCACTAGTGTTTCTTGTTTTGTTCATGACTGAGAACACTTTGTAAATAGAATTACTTTGTAAGAGTTGTAAGCTCAGTTTTCCCCTAACAAGGTGTTGTGAACCTTTAACAAGGTTGTAATTCCTTTAACAATGAAATGTGCTATGTAATATTCAGCTCCTAAAAGGGCTAGGTCTCCTATCAGGGACATTATACTTTAGTACATGCTTGTGGGTACCATCCCCACTAGGGTTTTACCTTGGCCGGGGTTTCCTCAAAAACAAAATATGGTGTTATGAGTACTGTGTCATTTTCTTATATTGTTTTCTTTACTGCAAGTTTATGGTTAATGTTTAAATGGTTGAAGAATTTAATTAAGTACTATAATAATGATTCACCCCCCCCCCCCCTCTTAGTATTATCCAATCCTAACAATTGGTATCAAAGCTTTTGGACCTTGGAGAGAAATTTTAACAGCTTGAGGGAGATCAAAATGGATTTGGACAGTTTGGAAGAAAACTTTGATGCTGCACTTGAAGACCTTGACAAAGCAAAAGAAGAAAATGGAGAGTTGAGATTCAACATGTGAAGAGCTAAGAAATTTATAAACAAACTTAAGGAACAACTTGAGCTTTCTAGAAGTCAAAGACAAGACCTTATGGTTCAGATAAAAGAGGATTCAGAAGAAGACAATTTAGATCAAGTGAGGAAATTAAAAGAAAATAATGAGACTCTGAAACTTGAAAATAAGACTATGGCTAAAGAAATACAGATACAGAAGGATTCTAAAAAGAAAGTTGAAGAAGCTTTAAATAGTGCATTAGATCAAATGAAGAATGAGGCTGAGAAATACAAGAACAAGTATCTAGAAATGGAGAAATAAAATTAGATTATAAAAGGTGAACTTGTAGAAGTAAAAAAACACATTGAGAAACTTCACACCAGTAGTGATTTGATTGACAAATAGAGAGACAAATAGAAACCTAAAGGTGATATGACTGGCATTGGCTTCAATGAAGCTGAATATTCAAAGAATCAAGAAGAGAAATCCAATGAGAAGATAGATGCTGAGAAACCTTCTATTGAAGAACCTAGAGAGAAGATCAGACCCTTTAGAGGTAGATGCTTTGGTTGCAACAAATTTGGACACATGAAGAGAGACTGCAGAGGTAATGTCCCTTTTAGAACTTTTTCTCGGTATTGTTTTAATTGTAATGGATATGGGCACAAGATGTTAGTAATAACTAAGAGAGGGGTGAATCAGTGGCCTCAAAAATTTATCCTTTAATCACTAACCACAAATCAAATACATCTCAGATTATTAATTCCCTACAAGATGCATGCCATGAAATACTAATAATGATTTAACTATCTGTCAGTTTTCCTTGTCTGTCCTTATTCTCCTTGATTACCAATAAGCAGTAAAACTATTTACCGATACTCAGTAAATATGCAGAGTATACCAATCAATCCAAAAATGCATATGTGAAATGTAAAATAGTAAAGTAATAAAACATATACACATAACACATGGATTTTAATGTGGAAACCTTGTTAAGGGAAAAACCACTGGGACCGGTACCCCAACTTTTCACTCTTCTAAAGTGAGCCCTATTAGGAGCCAACCTTGTTAAAGGTTGCAAACACTCTGTTAGGTGTGACCTTGTTAAAGGATTTTATACATAGAGGTTTTCACTTAGTATCTGGCATCTATTTGCTACCATCCTTGAATCAACCTCCTTCTTAGACTGTCAATAGGCTTTAGGAAAATCTTGCTAGCATCCTTGAATCAGCCTTCTTCTTAGAATTTCAATAGGATTTAGGAAATTTCAATGCTACTTTCATGAATCAACCTTTTGGCACTCCTTGGGATGTACCTCAATATATAGAAGATTGTTAAGTCCTTCTCTGTTAAGAGACTTGATGCTTCAATGGTTAAACTGAAACATTATGACCTGTTTCTAATGCAACTTGAATTGCAGATTTTCAAATCTATTTAAGTACATTACCTCTCTGATCAATTTATCAATTCAATTCTTTATGCTCCACACTTTCTGCTCTGTGATGTTGTGCTTCACTGTTCGTCAGTGTCTGCAGAATTCTTTAGCTCTCCTTCAACTTGATTGATTAGGACTGTATGAAGTTCTTCTTCATCAGTTTCTCTTTAGAATCCTCTTTCTATTCACTCCCCTTCCCGTGTATGTGATTATGGAAATGAATTATGCTTGTCTCTTATATAGACATGATATTCCCTATTTCTTGATTCTTGATTCTTGATTCTTGATTCTTGGTGTGAAAAACAATCCAGCCAATTTGATTTAAAGCTTTAACTCTTGATTTATCTCGTAGTTATCTTCTTGCCAACTGTACAAATCTTCTTTAAATCAATTACTTAACTCTGGTCAAATAAAAAAAATAAAACAACCAATTAATTCTATCCTTAAGCTCTGCCAGCTAGATATTTTGTCATTTTCTGAACTCTCTATTCTATCGATCAACTCTACAGTTAGTCGTCAGTGATAACTGCCAGTTCTGTCGGTGTGACTCCAATCATCTTTGGGATCATCTCAAATTATTAATTCCCTACAAGATGCATGCCATGAAATACTAATAATGATTTAATTGTCTGTCAGTTTTCCTTGTCTGTCCTTATTCTCCTTGATTACCGATAAGCAGTAAAACTATTTAATGATACTCAATAAATATGCAGAGTATACCAATTAATCTAGAAATGCATATGTGAAATGTAAAATAGTAAATTAATAAACCATACACACATAACACATAGATTTTAATGTGCAAACCTTGTTAAGGGAAAAACCACTGGGATTGGTACCCCAAATTTTCACTCTTCTGAAGTGAGCCCTGTTAGGAGCCAACCATGTTAAAGGTTACAAACACACTGTTAGGTGTGACCTTGTTAGAGGATTTTATACATAGAGGTTGTCACTTAGTATATTGCATCTATTTTCTACCATCCTTGAATCAGCCTCCTTCTTAGACTGTCAATAGGCTTTAGGAAAATCTTGCTACCATCCTTGAATCAGCCTTCTTCTTAGACTGTCAATAGGCTTTAGGAAATTTCAATGCTACTTTCATGAATCAACCTTTTGGCACTCCTTGGGATATACCTCAATATATAGAAGACTGTTAAGTCCTTCTCTGTTAAGAGACTTGATGCTTCAATGGTTAAACTGAAACATTATGACCTGTTTCTAATGAAACTTGAATTGCAGATTTTCAGATCTATTTAAGTACATTACCTCTCTGATCAATGTATCAATTCAATTATTTTTTCTCCACACTTTCTGCTCTATGATGTTGTGCTTCACTATTCATCGGTGTCTGCAGGATTCTTTAGCTCTCCTTCAGCTTGATTGATTAGGACTGTATGAAGTTCTTCTTCATCAGTTTCTCTTCAGCATCATCTTTCTATTCACTCCCCTTCCCATGTATGTGATTACAGAAATGAATTATGCTTGTCGCTTATATAGACATGATATTCCTTGTTTCTTGATTCTTGATTCTTGGCATGAAAAACAATCTAGCCAATTTGATTTAAAGCTTTAACTCCTGATTTATCTCGTAGTTATCTTCTTTCCAAGTATACAAATCTTCTTTAAATCAATTACTTAACTCTGGTCGAATAAAATAAATAAAACAACTAGTTAAGTCTATCCTTAAGCTCTGCCAGCTAGATATTTTGTCATTTTCTAAACTCTCTATTCTGTTGGTCAACTCTACAGTTAATCATCGGTGATAACTGCCAGTTCTGTCAGTGTGACACCAGTCAGCTTTGGGATCTCTGTCCGTCGGGTATCATTGGATTTTTCTCGTCGGGCAACTCTATTTTTAGCTCGTCGGGCATCCTATGATTTTGCTTCATTGGGCAACACTGTCTTTTGCTTGTTGGGTATCACTATGACTTTTGTTCTTTGCCTTTACCGATGGTGTGCACTCCATTGGTGTTGGCTGTCACTTAGTGAATACTTGACTTTTATGCATTGTTGAAAGCATAATCTCTGTTCCATTAATTTTCTGTAGTCTTTGGCATTATGTACATGACTATATAGATGATATCAATTTGACATCAATGACAATACAAACCATTAACTGATTTAATGCCTTGCATTATCTTCAACTTAATATTATCAAACATTCAATCAGTTACATGTCATCAATCTCTCCTTTTGGCATTGATGGAAACATACTATATTATCACACTATACTATTTCTAATACAATATGAAATATAACATTTGAGATTCATCAGATTACCAAACAATTTGTTTTGATAACCGATAAAAATGTCTGACCACCGGTAAGCTTTCTGTTAGCTTAGATTTGATTCTTGCAGCTTTCTTTGTTTCTTGTACTGATGTGTTGTGTTCTCTTCTTGTGTTAATTTCTCTCTTTTGACTGTTCTTCTTCTTTGATGTCTTTGTCTCTTGGCAGCAACTTTCCCTTTGTATATGATTCCTTCATACAAATTCCCTCCCTATGGATATGATCTCTCCCTATTTGGAGTAATATGATAATGAATAATTTATTGTGATAATATGGATACATTCTCTCCCTTTGACAACAATACCAAACAAATATCTCACAGATATCTGACATTAATGTCAAGTGATCTTTTCTCACAATACATAATATATTCCTTGAATTTCCCTTATCCATTAGCAATACGACAATATGCTCTGGTGCTCGATTTTGATATATACCTTTCTGTATATAGATGTAGCTTTGAAGTTCATATTTTTTCTTGCATCAATATGAATGATATTCTGATAAAATATAGGTTGATGCAGTCTTTAGTCTTTTACTGACTGGTAGACAAGGGTTTGACCCCTAGTCTCTTTCTCAGGTACTCAAATGTATCCTTGGGCAGTGGCTTGGTGAAGATATCAGCCAATTGTTCTTTTGATTGCACATACTCAAGTATCACCTCTTGAACTTTTTCTCTTAAATAATGATACTTGATTGCAATGTGTTTTGTCTTGGAATGCATGACTGGTTTCTTAGAAATATTTATTGCACTGGTGTTATTACAATAGATAATCACTAGTTCTGAGATCTTCATATGTATACCTTCTAGAAACTATTTGATCCATGCAATATTTGAGCAATTTTTAGCAACAACAACATATTCTGCTTCTGCAATAGACTGAGAGATGCATCCTTGCTTCTTGTTAATCCATGTGACAAGTTTGTCACCCATAAAGAATGCTCCTCCAGTTGTGCTCTTTCGGTCATCAAGATTTTCAGCCCAATCAGCGTTGGTAAACAATTTTAGTTCAAATTTACCTTCTCTTCTATACCATAAGCCAAATTCCTCAGTATTCTTCAGATATCTTAGAATTCTTTTCACAGCAGTCATATGTGATTCCCTAGGGTTAGCAAAAAATCTAGCAACAATTCCTACTGCATGTG
>MU227456.1:425340-448564 GCA_018584345.1 Thuja plicata | reverse complement strand
CTTAGGTCTTGAAACCTTCCTTCTAAGCACACAAGCTCTGATACCAATTGTTAGTAATAACTGAGAGGGGGGGTGAATCAGTGGCCTCAAAAATTTATCCTTTAATCACTAACCACCAATCAAATACGTCTTAGATTATTAAGTCCCTACAGGATGCATGCCATGAAATACTAATAATTATTTAACTGTCTGTCAATTTTCCTTGTCTGTCCTTATTCTCCTTGATTACCAATAAGTAGTAAAACTATTTACCAATACTCAGTAAATATGCAGAGTATACCAATCAATCCAAAGATGCATATTTGAAATGTAAAATAGTAAAGTAATAAACCATACACACATAACACATGGATTTTAACGTGGAAACCCTATTAAGGGAAAAACCACTGGGACCGGTACCCCAACTTTTCACTCTTCTGAAGTGAGCCTTGTTAGGAGCCAACCCTGTTAAAGGTTACAAACACACTATTAGGTGTGACCTTGTTAGAGGATTTTATACATAGAGGTTGTCACTTATTATTTGGCATCTATTTTCTACCATCCTTGAATCAGCCTCCTTCTTAGACTATCAATAGGCTTTAGGAAAATCTTGCTACCATCCTTGAATCAGCCTTCTTCTCAGACTGTTAATAGGATTTAGGCAATTTCAATTATACTTTCATGAATCATCCTTTTTGGTTCTCCTTGGGATGTACCTCAATATATAGAAGACTGTTAAGTCCTTCTCTATTAAGAGACTTGATGCTTCAATGGTTAAACTGAAACATTATGACCTATTTCTAATGTAACTTGAATTGCAGATTTTCAGATCTATTTAAGTACATTACCTCTCTGATCAATGTATCAATTCAATTCTTTGTGCTCCACACTTTCTACTCTGTGATGTTTTGCTTCACTGTTCTTCAGTGTCTATAGAATTCTTTAGCTCTCCTTTAGCTTGATTGATCAGGATTGTATGAAGTTCTTCTTCATCAGTTTCTCTTCAGCATCCTCTTTCTATTCACTCCCCTTCCCGTGTATGTAATTACAGAAATGAATTATGCTTGTTGCTTATATATACATGATATTCCCTATTTCTTGATTCTTGATTCTTGATTCTTAGTGTGAAAAACAATCCAGCCAATTTGATTTAAAGCTTTAACTCTTAATTTATGTCATAGTTATCTTCTTGCCAACTGTACAAATCTTCTTTAAATCAATTACTTAACTCTGGTCAAATAAAACAAATAAAACAACTAGTTAAGTCTATCCTTAAGCTCTGCCAACTAATATTTTGTCATTTTCTGAACTCTCTGTTATGTCAGTCAACTATGTAGTTATTCATCGATGATAACTACCAGTTCCGTCGGTGTGACTCCAGTCAACTTCAAGATCTCCATCCTTTGGGTATCATTGGATTTTTCTCATCAAGAAACTATATTTTCAGCTCATCGGGCATCTTGTAATTTTGCTTCATCGGGAAACATTGTCTTTTGCTCGTCGGGTATCACTATGACTTTTTTTCTTTGCCTTTACCGATGGTGTGCACTCTGTCGATGTTGTCTATCACTTAGTGAATACTTGACTTTTATGCATTGTTGAAAGCATAATCTCTATTCCATTGATTCTCTAAAGTCTTTGGCATTATGTACATGATCATACAGATGATATCAAGTTGACATCAATGACAATACAAACCATTAACTGATTTAATGCCTTGCATTATCTTCAACTTAACATTATCAAACATTCAATCAGTTACATGTCATCACAAGAAAGAAGAATGCAAAAAACCTAATCAATCTGGATATAGACAAGACAATGGAAGAGAATATACAATGAAACCTACATGCTACAAATGTAATAACATTGGACATATTGTGAAGTACTGTAAGCTACAAGTTAATCAGAAAAGAAGACCTCCTATATGTTACAAATGCAATAATCCAAGACATATAGCAAAGTTTTGCAGGAATAATGGATCAGGCAACAGAAGAGTACCACCTCCTATGAATTCACAGAAGAATGGAAATGATATTGGTAAGAGTGTTGTAGATTTGAAGATTCATTTTGAAATTTATTTTAAGAAAGCAGAAGATAAAAATAGTGGTAAGATATGGAAGATCAAAGAAAAAAGTGAGACATCAGTTCAAGGAGAGTCAGTAGATGCTACTGGATCTTTGCTTGATGGTAGAGAAATAGAATTGACCTAATTGGTTGATCATGGCCTTAGGAGGAGCATTGGATACAGACATCAGAATATATCCTACCCTGAAATTTATGGATTGAGCTCAAGCAAGCTTAGGTATGAACTTGGAAGACATCATGGAACATACATCTGAGAGTTTAACATTAGCCAACGCATATATTTTGTTCGTGAAATCTAACAGTCGACTAGATAGTATTGAGTAAAAGTAAAATTTATGACTTAAACTTGTATAAAGAACCATTCGATGACCTATCTCTTTACCATTTGACAAAGACAAAGCTAAGGAGATCAGAGAGAAAAGAGATTCAGTCTATTCTACAATTTCCATGCGTGATCAATTGAAGCATAAACACAGAATTCAGCGGAAGAAAGGTATTTACATCATCTAGCTATGGATGCACCTATTATTTTTTATGTTGTAGATCGACCTAGGTACAAATTTAAGAAACATTTGTTCAAGTCTTGTGAAGAGGATCCAGAAGGAGAATTTTCTCAAACCTTGTATGGCATATTACACATAGAAGATATTAGGGCTTACATACATTCTAAGTATGATATACTGGGAATTGATGAGATATCAACTAAGATGGAGAATATCATTGATAATGGAATCATGAAAGAAGAATACAAACACATTAATCAGTTGAGCATAATGAAAATTTTGGACTTATGCGAATTTGATGAAGATGAATGGTTTAAGATACTATTGAGCAAGGTTCATGATCAGTTCATTTGGATAAGTTATCAACTTGTGAAGATTTGTAGTGACCTAATTCATGAAATCACTGAACTAGACAACACTGGAGTCATTCCTATTGCAGAAAAACATGTAAAGAAAGAATTTGAAACCCTAACTCATTCTAAATGGGACAGGCGAGCAATGACTGTGAATGACATCTTTCAGCAAGATGTGAGACTTATTGCTATGATACTTGGATACAAATTCTACTACAACAGTAGACCTAACTCAGTATCTACATGAGTAATCATGATGACATGGAGAATGGTGAAGGAGAATGTGAAATATAACCTATGCGAAGTTTTGGCACAACAATTTCTTGAAAATGTGAAGCTAGTGAAGAAAGACATAACTAAGACCTTCAGATTTGGTTCATTGTTGATGCATGTGTTTATACACATTAAGCACAAATTTCCTAGCTTACATCCTAGTGGTTGCAAATCTGAGATACCTACTGATATTTAATCTCACAGAGCTACAAAAGATAGAATAGTACATGGGTTGATGGGGAATTGTTTTCTATGATCAAGATCCTTCAGAGACAAATGAAAACCAATTATAGGATACATGAGGACATTGTTGAAAAATACAAGGATGCAATCTATTTCATGGTTGAAACTGATTGTGTATGTTTTGAAGCAGTCACACCTAGAAAGAAATGGTGTTATCCCATGGGTTATGAAGTAAGTTCAGAGGTACTTACCATGCAAGTACAACATGTTCTTGCATCAGAAGTTGATCCATCAGAAGAAATATTGGGAACATATGAGGATAAATTAGCTAAGGTGAGAGAGGAATAGACTAGAGGTCTGAGGAAAATAAAAATTGAAAACCTTGTGCATGAATGTGGTGTAAAAGTTGGGTTGATAGAATAAGAAGTGAAAGAAGTGAAAAAGAATATGATAGATATATCTCTTGGACTGGAAAGTGGAAGTAATACAGCCCCTCCCACTCCTAAGGTAGCAATGGTAGATAGTCCACCTCCTCCATCATAGCAGACATCACAAACAGAGAATATCCCTCCTAGAGTAAACACTAGATCAAGCATGCAGACATCACCTAAAGAGCAAAGCACAGTGAGAGAAGAAAAGAAAACTGAGAAGCACATATGGAAGCCTGACATGAAAATGATAGAGAAGAGAGTAATAGAACAAGGTAAACTAGTCATAATTGATAGATACTATGATAGGTATGGAGATTCAGACAAGCCTAAGATTGAAGACATTGTGATTGATCATCTACTTACTTTCAAAAAGACTCTATTAGAAATTGAAGTAAGCATACCTAAAGATTTGTATGGGAGATTGGAGACAAGAAAACACTTAGCACAGATTGACAATGATACAATCAAGAATCAGCAAATTGATAACATGTTTCCTATAATATCCTTACAAGAAAGGGAAAGAATATTCAAGGAATTGAAACCTTTGCTAAGGACCAAGGTAAGATTGTTGAAAATCATAGCGAGGAAGTATGATGAAGTCACTAAGGAAACTCAGAAGGTGCTAAAGAATATATTGATGAATAATATGGCTGACAAGCCCCCACCTCCTTAGACCACTTTGCCTACACAATTAGGAATGGGAGAAAGCTCAAAAGAAACTGAGACAAATGCTGAGACAAGCGAAGTAGATCTACAACCAGATTTCTATGTTTCTAGTGTGCCAGTAACTCTTGACACATCTCAAGATGAAAAGGATCCATTTGCAGGGAATGTGGACACCTCTATAGTAGATGAAGCATAATAGAAAGAGGAAGTAGAGTAGAAAAAGGAAGAAGAACATAAGACAGAACACAAAGAGGATGAACGGAAAGAGGTAAACACTTCATCTATCTCATCGTTGGCAAGCAATGATGTAAATGTTGATAGCATGGATGAAGTTGAGTTGATCAAATTGGAATTTATAGCATTAAACAAAGCTAAGGAAATATTAGAATAGAAAGGTGACAAAAAGGCTAAAGTAAATACAATAGCAGTTGATACTGTGAACAAATTTCTTATAGTACCTATTATTTTCTAGCACAAATATGACATTGAAAATCTGAGAATAACACTTGATGAATTTGATGGGTATTATGAGAATTTGATAAAGATTGTAGAGGAGAGGGCAGAGAAGAAATATTTAGAGAAGAAGTTATCAGAATTTTGCAAGTCAATCAAATGGGACTTAGGTATTGTGCAATCTTGTTTGACAAATGCAAAGAGCTGCATTGGACATGGGAGAATATTGTTTATTTATTGCATGAATCCTATCAGGCATGTTCAGAATGTAGAAGACATTATTGCCAATAAGAGGGCAACTCTAAACAGTATGATGGACAGTTGTGAAGCATCTTCACAATCTATAATAGAGTTAGACAAGGAAATCACAAGAATTTTGGAAAAACTTAGTGTTTTGGATAATGAGAAAGGGACAGTATTGACAAGATTTAATTTGCTGGAGATTTTAATCACTCCTAAGCTATCCATACTTGAGGTTCAACTATCAGACTTGGAGAAAGTGACAGATTCATTGACTAAATCTATGCCCACATAATTTAAAGAAGCTAAGACTACATCATTTGCATTAAATGGAATCATTCATATTAGTCAAACATTGTTCAAATCATGGAGCACAGAAGTGAAGATCTTGGAAGATTCCTTTCAAGATATTCTGAAACTGGTGAGAAAGCACTAAATCCTATTGTTTTGTATGCACCTTTGTCATTGTTGTCAAAGGGAGAGAACAGAAAAGATAGAGAAAATAATTAATTAAAAAATATAAAAGAGAGAAGAAAAAAATATATAGGAGAAGAGAAGAAAATGGGAAAAGAGACAAGAAGAGGAAGGAGAGAACATAGAGAAGATAGTTTTTGTTGGAACACTTATTCATTTTTTCTAAGTGTTTCCATCAATGGAAAAGGGAGAGATTGTTAGAAAGTGATGAATTTTGTGTAAATATGATTCACTTTTTGGTTTTCATTTATGGCAACACATCTGGGTTTCAGATTGATTCCTATAAAGATAAGTATTGCTAATTCGGAGATCGACTAAGTATAGAAGCAAAGATACATAAGTATTTTGGATATCGAAGATCAAGATGGATGAATTAGGGAAAGAGATCTTAGAGGAAGACAGTATGGGTTATGTATAACCTCCACCTAAGATTGATTTAGTTTTGGTAATGTCTACAGCAAGTTAGAAATAATTGAAGACAGACAGATTGGAGACAAACAGCGATACAGAGCAGTTGGACAGTAGTGAAGAATGAGAGAGTATGACATCGACTCCAGGGAATCAAAGTTGGATTATGGTTATTGATAACCTACACTTTGAGTATGTAAGAGCTCTGACTATACATTTACTATTTGCCTTACTAAATGTATTTGTACTGAGAGCTGACTTTGTTATATTCATATTGCGAGCCGACTTTGTAAAGTTGTGAGATATATATGTAAGATCTTTTTGATAAAGATATATGTTGGTTAGATGGATGAGTATGTTGAGCGAATAGAAGAGAAGAGAATGACAAAGATCATTAAAGATCTATAAAGGAACTATCTAAGCACTAGTGTTTCTTTTTTTGTTCATGACTGAGAACACTTTGTAAATGAAATTACTTTGTAAGAGTTGTAAGCTCAGTTGGCCCCTAACAGGGTGTTGTGAACCTATATACACTAAAAATGGCTTCACTAATTAATTAATTATTTGTTTATTATTTAATTAATATTGACTTGATGAATTAATTAAAGAATTATTATTTAATTAATATTTATTTCTTCTATTTATTAAGTAAATTATTCAATTTAGTTGATACATTCATTATAGTCTATTCTTCTTATCCTAAGTCTTATGAATTAGTCTCATTAAAGTGATTTAATTAATTTTTTAATTACATAATCACTAAATATAACTAAATCTCCTAGTCCACCTCATAGACCTAGTCACTTGACACATCACCTTGGCTAAAATAATTAATTATTATTAATTATTAATAAATCATTATCCTCACGCACACATGTCCTATTCCTAAGGACTATGTGGCCTCATAAGACTTGGTCTCATGACCACATTTCTTCTCATACACTAAGTCAAGAAGCAATCCCTATTCCTAAGGAGCTTCTCCAGCCACCTCAAAGAGTCTAAGGTGACTGATGGGACACTTATACCAAGAGTCCTCATGAGGAAAAAGTCCTTCCTCCTTCCTCTCAATGGTCTTTGTGAGACACTTGACATGTTTCTTTCCCTTCCACCTTCTTCTCCTCTATGTCAATGTAGGAGGAAAATCCTCCCTATTCTTCCTCTCACATTCCAACTACATCCCCCTTTCTCTCAACCTCTTCAACCAAGTCAATAGCAGCCCTAAGATCTTCCACCTTTCAATCTCCACCCTAGGATTGTGCCACCTAGGCTTGGGTCCTCCAAAATCCTATAAAAGGAGCCTCATTATCCCTTTGTGAGCTAATAGGTAATAGAGAATAGGCAATAGTAACTTTCAAGCATTCAATCATTCTAGAGATCAAGCAATCAAGCATCTGAGCATTTAGGAAAGCGATTGAAGTCATTTTCATAACATTCCATTATCCATTAGTTGCATAATCAAGCTTTAGGCCATTTTGCATACAAATCTACTCAATCTCCACACTTTGGTGACATCTTGGGCAAGGAGCTTCAATTGGAAATCTGAGAACTCGGCACATCCAAGAAATCAAGGCTAGGAGGACAATGGAGACAAGCTACAATGGGTAAGTGAAGGTAAAAAAATTTTAATTTCATTTGATCATTTGTAATCTTCATTGTGTTTCATTTAGATAGATTTATTAGCTTTACAATAGTAGTATTTCATTTATAAAAGTAGACATCTAATTTGCATACAGAACCTTTAACTGGGTTGTAATTCCTTTAACAAGGAAATGTGCTATGTAATATTCAGCTCCTAATAGGGCTAGGTCTCCTAATAGGGACATTATACTTTAGTACATGCTTGTGGGTACCATCCCTACCGGGGTCTTCCCTTGGTCAGGGTTTCCTTGAAAACAAAATATGGTGTTATGAGTACTGTGTCATTTTCTTATATTATTTTCTTTACTGCAAGGCTATGGTTAATGTTTAAATGGTTGAAGAATTGGATGAGAACTAATGAGAGAAGAGATGTTGGAGAGTTGAATTGAGAAGAAGAATAAGTTGAAGAACAGAGTTACCAAGTAAAGAAAAGAAGCGGAAAGAGAAGAATCTATAGTCTAGAGTAGAGAAAAATGGAGTATGGGATGTCAGTATTCATGTGAGCATAAAGGATCTGACCCAAGAAAAGGTATTTTTTATATTTACAAATCAAAGTTTTACTGTTGCTTATTAGCATTTGTAACAGAGAAAAATCTCTTAATCGAGTGGATTTAACAGTCCTATTTGTAAATCCTAAAAGTAGGTGACATTCCAAAAGAGTGTTTAAAGACCTCTAACAAGGCCACTCCTAACAGGGTGAAGATCTTAATAGATTTGAGGTAAATCCCTTAACATGGTCACATCTAGCAAATGTGTTTTTAATCTTTAACAAGATAAGATCTTAACTGAGTGTACTTTAGAAGGGTACATTTTTATTATGGGTCACAATTGCCATAGATTTTTTTCCCTTATTGGGTTTCCTTGTTAAATCTGGTGTTAACTAAGTTTGAATGATTGATTTGCATATTATGAGATGTATGGTTGTTTAAGTTATTAATTAATTTGGTGAGTCGATCATTACTGTATTCGGTTCTATTGAGTGAATCAGTGAGCTAAGTTTTAAGTATTTAAGTTTGATTTTGTCTAATTCACCCCCCCCTCTCAGTGGACCAACACCGAGATGGTTCATGGTCCTTTATTTTTTGTTTTTGTCTTCTATTTGTGGGGTGTTTTTTCATGAATTTTTGAGGCACGTATGTCATATGATTTAGGATGGATGGAAATATTCCTTGTCTACATTGTGTTTTTTTTACACAAAGGGATCACATTATCGCTCTGACTTTCTGTGTCATGGTGTGACACATCCATTTTTCCATATTAAATAAATCTCTCATGACAAAAGTGCACTTATAAAATCAATATTTCTTCATTACTGAATCTTCTTTGTATAATTTCTTCTATCTTCTAACTCTTCTATTAATCCTAACATTTATTTCGTCATTCATTTTCATCACTTTCTTTTTGAAAAACTATCCTCGTGTCAATTTCTGTCCAATTTTTCAAGGGGGCATCCTACCTCCATTCATGTCGATCCATTGGGGCATGATATTTTTTATTTTTCTTTAAAGTAATGCTCATAATCACATTATCTCAAAGAGGGGAAAAATATCGACACCCAAAAATGGTTCACACTTATGCGCCCCCCCCCCCCCCTTTTTAACATGTCTTCTATATTGTGTATCTTATCTTTATCATTTGTTAATATTCTGTCATTCTTCTACTAATTAAATGATGACAATTATTTGATTAATTACTAATTTTTGTCCTTTGATTTCATCATTGTCCTATCAATTTGTCTTTGAATCTTGGTCTTTGGGGCAAATATTTATTTATTTCACCCTCTTATCTTAATGTCATCCCTTTGGTAAATAAATATATTATTTATTATCCCCTTTCCTCTTTTCCCACAATTATATATATTTATTTATTTAATTTTCTAATTATGAGGGAATTCATAATTTTTAATTATTAAATTCCACTCTCATTTCTAACTCCACCTATTTCTTTTTCATGCTAATTGCTCTCCACTTCTAACTCTTCCACCTTCCACTTTTCTCTCTACTTCTAACTCCCACTTACTAATTTCCTTTTCCAATTAACTCTTTCATCCTTCCATTTTCTCCTCCACTTAAATTTCTCATCACTCATCCTTTCCTTCACTTGCAAATAGCATTTGTTGTTGAAACTAAATACTTACAATATTTATTTTCACTTAACTCTATCATGTTTCTATTTTGTCCTCCACTTGCAAATGCCATTTTGTGTTGAAAATAAATATTTTCAATATTTATTTTCACTTAACTCTCTCATGCTTCTATTTCCTCATTCACTTGGAAATGTAATTTCTAATTTTTCATCATTTAGCTTGTCCTCTCATTTAATCATGGTCGTCAATTGGATTTTGATCTTGTCCGTCGATTTGAGTTCCAAAAATCTATAAAGTGGACTCTCATTTCTCTCAAATATAGAACCATCATTTTCTAATCTTCTCACCATCATAATATCATTTTTATTTCATATTTTGAGTGCATATTGTCAATATGGGAGCTACATATCAAGTTTTGGAGAAGCAAGAAAGAGCACAATTGTCAAATTGAGGGAGCTTGCTTTTAATTTGCATATCTTTTGTCTCAATTTATTTTGTGTTTGGATAGGTTGATTGTGCATGCTTTAGAGTTTGATGGTTCCTCTTGTGTTCATCTTTTCCTCATTTTTGTGTCCTAAACTTTTATATAACCCATTTTATCTTTGTGTGTTTGCATTTTTATAGTGGTACATTCTTTGTTGCATGAGATTATTTGTTTCACGCAAGGCATTAACATCTTTGTTAACAATATTTTTCATGCCTCAAAGAGCATGTCTATTATAAATGATATTCTCTTAGGGAGTGTATGTTGTTTATATTCCATTCCAATTGATCCATTATTTCTTTGTTGACTTATTTATTTTATAACATGCTATCCTTGCATGGCTTCGTTTGTTTACATTAGGATCTTCTACAACCTTATTCACAACCTTATCATTGCTTGAAAGTGTATGTCTATTATAAAATATCTATTACTTATGATATACATTGTATTATATTTTCCCTTTCCTTAACCCTTAGTGGGAAAGGTTTCATTTATCAATGTTTATTTTCCTTCTCTCTCTCTAAGGATCTACTTTCCTTGGTGTAGTGACATTTGTTTATCATGCAACATTTTTTTCTTATATGGAAATGATCATTTTGATTTAGGATTCTCTCTTATGTAAGAGGTGTGTATCCTTGATCAAAACCTCTCTCTATCATTTATAAAATCATGTTCATGATGACATTAATTTTCCATTAGTATGCAAACAACACTTTCGGTAAGCATACACTGAAAGATAGGACAAGAGCAAACTGAAGATCAGATAGAAAGAGATCACCGAAGATGACTAAGTGCAAAAAGAACTGATGACACAACTTAGTGTGTAAACTGAAAATGCAAAGACAGAAAGATAAAGAGGAACTTGACAGAGGAACCCAACATACAGGATAAAGTGCAAACCGATGAGACAATTAAAGAGAAACCGACAGGAAAAACTAAAATACAGTCAGAGCATAACCGACGGACATAAACTGAAAGTCAGTTGCGGCCCGCAAAAAGTGGATATGACTTCCATGTCAGATAAAGAAAACTTATTCTATTTATAGGATATTGATTTTTTTTTTAAATTGATTTCTTTAGGGACAAGAAACATGAATGTAAGTGCTTTAATTAGTCTAACTAATTTAAAACACATATACTAGGAGATATAGGTACAAGTTGTAAACCAGATCTTAAAGTTAACATTGTTTTTCTCAAAACTTGATGATGTCAATCCATCTTATAAATAGATGATGCAATCATTCATTATTAAGGATGTGAATATAGAGGAGAACATGAATGAAGCCAATGAGCACATCTATGGATCAGATTGAGAGTTTCAAGAACAAGAACAGCAAAAGGTGAATTTGGTTATCAGAACCAAGAACATAGGCTACCGAGAATCAGAGGTATTATTCAATCACAATTAGGTTATAATTTTTTTCATGTAAACTAAATTGGATCTGTATCAGTAATAGGAGATTGAATTTACTAGGTCAATTTGTAATTTTCTATCATTCTAACAAGTGGTGCAAAGTGTAAAAATCCTTTCAAGGAAGGTGGATTTAACAGTCCAACTACAAATCTCTTAATCGAGTGCACACTCAACAATATTGCTAAAGCTCCTAACAGAGTAGACTTTAACAGGTCTCCACCAATACTCTTAAAAGGGTAGATCATCATAAGTGATCTAATTGTAAGCCTTAATTGGCCCCTTCCAATCTGCAAATAGTGAATATTTTGTGGGTGTCATACCCATCGCAGTTTTTACTTCCTAACAGGAGTTTTCTGCGATATCATATCTTGTGTTATGTGTCAAATTACTTTCATGAATGTTCACATGTATGTTAATGTTATGAATTGATATAACTCACATCAAGATAGTATATATCAGATTGAATGGATATACAATTGATTACAAAGGTTAATTGATAAAAGGATATAAAAAATTTAGAGGTACTAATTCACCCCTCCCCTCTTAGTACATACTTCCCATTAATCCCAACAATTGGTGTCAGAGCTAAGTCTCTTCTTGGAAATATTAAAGGCTTAAGAGAAAATATCATACAATGGAGAAGTACAGACTTGATAAAAATATTGAGAATAAGAAGCTTGAAATTCAGATGTTCTATGAACAGTATAAAGAAGCTAGAATCAACATGAGACAACTGCTAGATGAAAGAAAGAATATGGCATCTCATTATAATAAGACAAATTAACATGAGGAAGAGATACCAGATTTCTTTGAATCTTCAAGATCAACTACAAGCAAAGCATCAGATACATCAGAAGAAAGCATCACAAGCCTAACTGAAATCAATCTACATCTGACTGGACAAGTTAAATCTCTGCAAATCGGTCAAGAGACACAGATGGGAAGGATGATCGATGTCATGAACAATGCTAGACAAGCTGAGAAAGAAAGAACACTATCTATTGATGATAGAAGAAAGATCACAGAAAAGCTACAAGAAAAAGAGTCTAAAATACAAAGACTTACAGAGCATCACCATGAGATTACAAATTAGATTATTCTTATGAGTCAAGAGGCAAATAGAATAAATGTTGAACTCATTGAAAGAATAGAAGCTATCGGTGAGCTAAGGGATGAGAATGAAAAGTTGAAACATGAAATAAGAATTCAGAAGCAGCATAATGAAATTATCAAGAAAGCTTAAGAAAGCAATAAAAAAATGGATAATTTTCTTGAAGGACAACGAAGAGTCCGCAACAATATCGGTCTAGGTTTTACCGAGAATGGAGAATCATCAAATCAAACTGATCCAAAGAATGTCTATACAAATTCAAGACCAAGAAAGATTACATGCAATCACTGTGGAAATTAAGGCCATACATCAAATGTATGCAGAGGAAAAATGAAAGGTATTCCTAAATCTACATCTTCATTTATAGGATTTTGTTATAAATGTAACAAGAAAGGACATAAAGCATATGAATGTAAGTTTGAGATGAAACAACCAAAGAAGGAAACCTACATGGACAAATATTGTGCTACTTGCAAAATGAATGGGCACACAAATCTTGAATGCTAGAAAAAGAAAAGGCAAGCATGGAAGCCTAAAATTCAAGAAACTCCCTATCAACCAAAGAGAGTCGGTAACCAGTGTGTATGGGAATACAACACTTGGAAAAATTGTACAGCATGTGGAAGATATGGTCACATTGCTACAAACTATATGAGATAGTGGACTAGAAAGTCTAGAGGCTGGACTAATCCTAGAATTGCATGCTTACATTGTCATAAAGTTGGTCATCTCAAAAAAGACTGCAAAGACCGAATGAAAGAGACTAGCACATATCCCAATGGAAACACCATTGAAGACATCTAGAGAGATAGAGACAAAATGTGGAGAAAAGCTTCAAATAATGATGAAGCTGGACCAAGAAATGCAAATGGTGACACCCCATCCAATGGATCCGGTGACATCACCACCCCCACCTAAGCAGAACAAGTAAGTATGGAACTGCATTACCCAAGTTATTACTTTTTATCATCATTTCTATAATATATATGTTGATATAATGCCAAATTAGCATAAGTAAAGATGCATCATGGTATTACTTGTTAAAATCTGTGATAAATATGCTATCAGACATATATACCAAAACCCGTCGGTATACACTCAAAGCTAAGACTGCCTACACTTACCGAGAAACATTAGTTAAAAGCAAAGTTGCTAGTATAAACTGAGCCTTGTCGGTAACTAAGCAAAGTGAACAAGTGGTTTGCAATACCGAAACCTGTCGGTAAAGGTAAAAGGAATAACGACTGCTCTGAAATGTTATATTTTCACCAAAGGAAAATGAAGTTTTCATCAACAAACTCCATCTTTATACATCAAGGAGTTGGTAAGCATTAATGACATGGGTTTTAGGGCATCAGCTATAAATAGGGAAATGGAAAAACTCATTGTTTACGATGACCAAAGCAGAGCGACCAAGATGATTTTTGAGCAGAAAGTGACTGAATCATAGAGTGACCACAACTCGACACGCAGCACTCCAAAGAACTTCATAAATATTTGTAAGAGTAAACAGTAAGTTCTACAGAACTGACAACTCTATTTTTGCACATTTCACAGGAAGCCGTAAATTCTGAAAATGGCCTTGACATCAAGAACTGTGAAATCCAAGAACACAAAGAAGGATGAGTTCAAGCTCATCAAGAATTTGGCATGTGAGGAACCTAACTACAAGATTCATCCTGAGGTTGCCTCACAACCTAGTGATGCTAGAGCATTCTCACGCATACCAGCTAGGGTTTTTCTTGTGGAAGACATTTGATCTTTCATACACTGCAAGATAGCAGAAATTGGAAATTCAAAAGTTGAAGAAGCTTATAAGAAGCTATGCAACAAAGATGGAACACTGAAAGATGAACACAAGCATATAGAAGTAAAAGGGATCACTAATTCCCTAATGTTCTCAAAGGTTTTCAAAATTGAGTGGATCCGGTTAGTGCTAAGTCGAATGCACAATCATAAACTGTGGTTGGATGAACCAAAGGTGATAACCTGAGATGTTATCCATGTTGTCACCAGTTACCTTATAACTAAAAAGGTGAAATCACTCAAGCATCCACCCAAGGCCGAGACTGAGAAGATGACAAGAGATAAATGAGATGGTAGAGGACTGAAAGTTTCCACTATAACCGATGATAAAATGAAGTTTGGTGCATGCATTCTAGGCTACAAAATCTTCCAAGCAAGCAGGTTGAACAGCATAGCATCAAGTGTAGTAGACACAACCTACAAAATTGTGAAGAAGGGAACACAATTAGACTTATCCAAACTTCTACTAAATCAGTTGAAAGATAACTTAAAGACTATCAAAAATGTGAAGTCAAACACATGTAAGTTTGGCTCACTCATAAGGTGTATTTTCTTCTACTTTTAAGAAACATTCCCATTGGTAGGAGATGTGAAATGGGACATCACCAAACCAGTCACCATGCAAATTAGTGAACACATAGCATCATTGGGAGATAACTTTGAGACAGTCATGGATGAATACTTCAATGAATTCAAAGATCGAATGCAAAAGAGGGTGAGAATCCCCGAACAACTCATTGATAAGTATAAAGATGAGATATGTTTTATGGTTGATACAGATATTACTTACATTAAACCAGTTGTACCGAGGAAAACATGGTTACAACCTTTGGAGTATGAAATAAACATTAATCTTGCAACTAAGGCAATCGATGCCTTGATTAATGAACCACTAGATAAGAAATAACCCAAGCTTGGAACATATGAGGAGGCCAAGACAAGAATAAAATCTAGCCTGGTTGTTAAGAAAATTGTCAGGAAGAAGGACAAGATGGTAAAGAATCTCAAGAAACTGAGCAGGAAGAGGAAACTGAAAAGGAGGAAGAAACCAAAGAAAAGTTATCTATCAGTAAAACTGAGGAAAAGGATGACTCTAGGGAAATAGAGTCAGATTCACCACCTCCTCCCCCAACCAAGAAGCCGAGGACAACAGCTACTTCTAGAGCAAGAAGCCAAACATCAAAGGATTCTACTCTGTCACCTTTGAAGAAAGGAAAGGTCAGGACATACAAGAGGAAAGTTGCCACATCAAAGAGAGGGAAAAACAAAAGAGGAAGGAAGTTCATGAGAACCTGAGAGGATATTGAAGACACCGAGCAAGATGAAGCTATAGAAGTAGAAAGTGTCAAGGTAAAAGATCCAGAATCTATTGATGACATTTGTAAATCTATTGCAAACTTAGGATCTATTATAGATTTTAATATTAGAAGATGGTTGAAACTAGATCCAGAGGATCATAACAAAGTTGAAGACGCCATTATATCAAAAATGTACAATTTTAAATATGTACCGATTTAGTTTGAAGGCAATCATGTACCAAGAGAACTATTAGATAGACTATAATCTAGATGGACATTTTCTTTGAAGAATGAAAAAGAAATAAGAGAAAGAGTACTTGTTACTCTCATGCCACCTAAATCCAAGAAGGTAGAAATAGATGAAATGATGGAGAAGTACAAAAAGGAGTTCTCACCGAAGTTGAGAGCATATAAATTTCTTGAAGGAAAGCTTATAGAGCTTGAACAGGACAGCCATAAGAAATGGTGTAAAATTATGAATAGACCTACTCAGGAAGAAAGCCCTGACAAAGACCTACAATAGAAATATGTTGATAAGGAAACTGAAGAGAAAGTCTTAATAAAATATGCAGAAGATGATACATCCGTTGAGTTAGACAAGGAAGAAGATGACACAACCGGCAACAAGAATGCATATGTTGTAGATGAATCAAGGCCAGACACCACAAATGACAACACTGTGGATACAAATATCATTGACATCACCGATGACCTAGTAGAGGAAGTTAATAAAGATGAAGATGTCACTGTTGAAAAGGACACAACTGATGAGCAGGGAACAACAGTTGATATTGCACAAGTAAAAATTCTAGACAACATGCCAATATTGATACAAGCTATCAATATTCTACAAGAATAAAACAAGTCACCTGAAAAGGATACTTCCAAGGATGCAAGGGAAGAAGAAAAGAAAGACAACACTGATGGTTAGCAAGACATCACAGCCACTCAAAATGTAACCGATACCGATAAGGTTATAGGAGGAGATATAGAAAAGGATGCAGATGCAATAGATAAGAATGCAAAAACAAAGAATGATGAAGTTAAGGACACTGATGAAGGAGATAAACTGAAAGATGGCACTCCTAAGGAAACTAACAAATGTGCTACCGACGATGTGAAGGTGAATGTGGAGATGTCTATAGACACCTGACAAGCTGAAACTGACACCAACCAGCAAAAAGAAGCACAACATGTAACTTCATCAAGCACAACTGAGAAAGCTGAGAAATTGGCAATGGTTTTTATTTCTAGTGAATCACAAAGCAGAAGAAGAAATCTAAGAAGAATAAGTTGGAGGTCACCTTGAATGAAATTATTGAAATACCAAAGTGTGACCCAACTACACTTGATTTTGAAGCAATATAAGAATACAGTGAAATACACCAAAGGAAGGCATTATAGGAGAAGTTGAAGAAACACCACAGGGACTCCATGGTACTAGAGACAACACGGGACATATTACACCAAATTGTACCTGATGTTGATATTGATTAGATCAAGCCAATTCTAAATCAATTAGCCACTCTCACTAAAGAAATAACAACTCAGAATATAGATGCAGAGAAGGCAATTGAGGAGAGAGAAGAACAGAGGTACCAACAAAAGCTCATTGAAAACATCAGCCAAGAAGTGGTGGTCAATAAGGTAAAGCTATCAGAATTCATTACTGAATTGGATCCAATTATCACTGAAGCTATAACCTTGATTCAAAAATTGAGCACATTAGAAAAGTTCACTAAAGAGAACAGTGACAACATTGCAAAGATGGATATAGATCTAGCTAATATTGCAAAAAGCTTAACCACCGATGGAGACAATGCAATTAAGTTGCATTATGAGAAAATCATAGAGATAAAAAGGTTAAGGCAGGAACTGTGGGAAGCAGAGACACACTTTAGGGAAGAAGTAACCAAGCTCCAAGCTCAACTTCTACCGAACCTTACACTTCTCCAACAACACATCAATTCAGCATGATAACTGATAGCAACTCCCAAGATGTCTGTAGTAGATAACATCTATGACATGCACTCCAAGATCACACTCGAGCACATGGCTCTTGAGAACTTAAAGGAACAATGGGAGAAAATTATGGAAGACATGAAGTCTTCACACTCCCACATTTTTGATAAACTCTAAGGTATAGACCTTTGCCCTTAATATCAAAAAGGGGGAAAATGATATGAGTACTACACAAAAAAAGGGGGAAATGATATGTATTCATTCATTCATTCATGTGGGCAAATGGAAAACAAATGGTAAATATGTATATGTATATTCATATGGGGAAAATAATATATATAGATGGAAAAATATATGCAAAAGGAAAGATATCATATGTACATATATACTGGCATATACATAGGGGGAGTCATGAAATGACTAAGGATTATATATGTTGTATATACTTAACATTTTGTTAGTATTTTGAACATATCATTTTTTGATACTAATGTCAAAGGGGGAGATTAATGACATTAATTTTCCATTAGTATGAAAACAACACTTTTGGTAAGCATACACCGAAAGACAAGACAAGAGCAAACTGAAGATCAGATAGAAAGAGATCACCGAAGATGACTAAGTGCAAAGAGAACCGACAACACAACTTAGTGTGTAAATCAAAAATTCAAAGACAAAAAGATAAAGAGGAACCTGATAGAGGAACCCGGCGTACAGGATAAAGTGAAAACCAATGAGCTATTTAAAGAGCAACCGATAGAACAAAACCAAAAGACAGTCAAAGCATAACCGACAGATAGAAACTGAAAGTCAGTTGCAGCCTACAAAAAGTGGATCTGACTTCCACGTCAGATAAAGAAAAATTATTCTATTTATAGGATATTGATTTTTTTTTAAATCCATTTCTTTAGGGACAAGAAACATGAATTTAAGTGCTTTAATCAGTCTAACTAATTCAAAACACATAGACTAGGAGATCTAGGTACAAGTTGTAAACCTGATCTTAGAGTTAACATTGTTTTTCTCAAAACTTGATGATGTCAATCCATCTTATAAATAAATGATGAAATCATTTATTATTAAGGATGTGAATATAGAGGAGAAGATGAATGAAGCCAACGAGCACATCTATGTATTAGATTGAGAGTTTCAAGAACAAGAACAACAAAAGGTGAATTTGGTTATTAGAACCAAGAACAGAGGCTACCAAGGATCAAAGTTATTATTCAATCACAATTAGGTGATAACTTTTTTCATGTAAAATAAATTGGATCTGTATCAGCAATAGGAGATTGCATTTACCAGGTCAATATGTAATTTTCTATCATTCTAACAACTGGATCAAAGTGTAAAAATCCTTTCAAGGAAGGTGGATTTAACAGTCCAACTACAAATCTCTTAACTGAGTGCACACTCAATAGTGTTGCTAAAGCTCCTAACAGAGTAGACTTTAACAAGTCTCCATCGATACTCTTAAGCGGGTAGATCATCAAAAGTGATCAAATCGTAAGCCTTAACCGGCCCCTTCCAATCTGTGGATAGTGAAGATTTTGTGGGTGTCATCCCTACTACAGTTTTTACTTCCTAACAGGAGTTTTCTATGATATAATATCTTGTGTTATGTGTCAAATTACTTTCATGAATGTTCACATGTATGTTAATGTTATGAATTGATATAACTTTCATTAAGATAGTATATATCAGATTGAATGGATATACAATTGATTACAAAGGTTAATTGATAAAAGGATATAAAAGTTTTAGAGGTACTGATTCACCCCTCCCCTCTCAGTACATACTTCCCATTAATCCCAACAGTTCATCCTAAATATATACCCTTACTATTGAACAACCTCAGATAACTACGAGGGGAGGTGAATCAATTATCCCAATATCTATTTAAAACTTAACTATATTGGTAACAATGTTTAGTTCAAACTGATATTTCAAACACTAATAAACATGACATCACAAAAGAAAAACCATGCACAATGAACACTAGGTTTACGTGGAAACCCAAGGTGGGAAAAATCATGGAGAAGCTAATTCTCATGAATAAGAATATCAATTAAGGTGACTTTTACAATGCTCACTACAATTAAGGATCATTTTTGATAGGCTCACTGTTGGTTAGGCTAACTTCCCTTAATTCAAAAACAATTATCATAGCTAATACAAAAAATGGTTTTACAAAAAAAACTTGAACTGATGAAATTGCATATGCACATGCATGGATTCAATTCTGGTGAATAGCACTTTCACTATCAGTAGCAACATAGATTCGAGATCTTCTGCCAGTCTTCAACACACTTCTGCAAAAACCTTTCTAACATCACCTCTACTTTGTCATTTGTATTATGTTTTTCCCTTTTATTTGGTTCACACACTTCTCCACATAGTCATGCTTCACATCATACCATCTTCAACATTCACTTATCATACAAATATATGTCAACCTAGCAAAAAATTTTGGCTTGAATACAAATTAGAGTTTCTTGTGATATACAATGAAGATCAACGTGCTAGCACCAGACCTAAAGGATAGGTCACACATATGGGAAACTCATACCATGCTATCATAGAACCCAAGGATAGGTCTTACATGAGATAAACGTGTTACATAGCTTAAGCACCAAAAGATAAATATATTTTGGGGCTGATGGGAACACCACAACCAAGACCATGTCTTGATAACCACAGAAATTTAATACCAGCCGAAGAGTAGCACCGAGAAGCAACTATCCAAAGATTGAATATAACTTTTATACCAAAATTCCCAATATACTAAATGAATGAACAAATACCAAAGGATACTCAGAAAGAACTCTCAACATAGTAGCCATCTAAACTTCATCCATATGATAATTAGAAAGATATACTAACATTACCAAACCAAGGATAACTATCCATAATATCTATTACCATATATTAATGCATAATATAGTGATGACATGTAACTGATTGAATGTTTGATAATGTTAAGTTGAAATATAATGCAAGTCATTAAATTAGTTAATGGAATGTATTGTCATTGATGTCAACTTGATATCATCTGTACGGTCATGTACATAATGCCAAAGACTTTAGAGACCCAAAGGAACCAAAGTTATGCTTTTAGCAATGCATAAAAGTCAAGTATTCACTAAGTCACAAACAACACCGATGGAGTGCACACCGTTAGACAAAGAAAAGAAGAATAGTCACAGTGATACATGATGAACAGAAGCATAGTGTTTCTCAATGAAGCAAAACCATAGAATGCCCAATGAGAAAAGTCAAGAAGTTGCCCAATGAGCTAAAGACTCAAAGTGCCCGACGATCAAAGATACAAAGTTGCCCGATAAGTAAAATTCCAATGATGCCCAACGGACAGAGATCACAAAGCTAACTGGAGTCTCACCAATGGATCAGTCAGCTGTCACCAGCAACTAACTACAGTGGTGACCAACAGAATAGAGAGTTCAGAAAATGACAAAATATCTAGCTGGCAGAGCTAAATATAGACTTAAATGGTTGTCTACTTTGTTTTATTCAACCACAGATAAGTGATTGATTTAAAGTTTATTTGTACAGTTGGAAAGAAGATATCTATGAGACAAATCAGGAGTTATGCTTTAAATCTAATTGGTTGGATTGTTTATCACGGAAAGAATCAAGAACCAAGAAACAATGAATATTATGTCTATATAAGAGACAAGCTTAATTCATTTACGAATGGGATTAAGGGGAGTGAATAGAAAGAGGATGTTGAAAAGAAACTAATGAAGAACAAATTCATGTAGTGTTGATCAAACAAGATGAAGGAAGAGCTAAAGAATTCTGTAGACACCAACGAATAGTGAGCACAGCATCACTAAGAAGAAAGTGTGGAGCATAAGGATTGAATTGATACATTGGTTAGAGAGTTAATGTACTTAAATAGATCTAAAAATCTATAATTAAAGTTGCAATACGAACAGGTCATAGTGTTTCAGTTTAACCATTGAAACATCAAGTCTCTTAACCGAGCAGGACTTAACATTCTTCTATATATTGAGGTACATCTCAAGGAGTGCCAAAAGGGTTGATTCATGAAAGTAGCATTGGACTTGCCTGATACCTATTGATAGTCTAAGAAGGAGGCTAATTAAAGGATGGTAGCAATAGATGCCTGATACCAAGTGACAACCTCTATGTATAAAATCCTCTAACAAGGTTGCACTTAACAGTGTGTTTGTAACCTTTAACAGGGTTGGCTCCTAACAGGGCTCACTTCAGAAGAGTGAAAATTTGGGGTATGGGTCCTAGTGGTTTTTCCATTAAAAGGGTTTCCACATTAAAATTCATGTGTTATGTGTGTATGATTCATTTCTTTACTATTTTGCATCTTACATAGCTAACTCTGGATTGATCGGTATACTTTGCTTATTTACTGAGTTTCAGTAAATAGTTATACTACTTATCGGTAATCAAGAAAGAATAAGGATTGACAGAGAAAACCAACAGACAGTTAACCATTATCAGTATTTCATGGAATGCATCTTGTAGGGACATAATAATCTGAGATTTATTGATTGGTGGTTAAGTTTGAAGGATAAATTTTTTAGGCCACTAATTCACCCCCCCNTCCCCCCCCCCCCCCCCCTCTCATTTATTACTAACAATTGGTATTAGAGATTGTGTGCTTAGAAGGAAGGTTTCAAGACCTAAGTCAAGATCACAAGATGAACATACGAGATGTGCCCAAGTTAAACAAAGATAACTTTGCTTCATGGCAAAGCAAGATAAGAATCCACTTATCAGGTATTGGTAATGATGTTACTCAATTCCTAGATACTGAATATATGTTGCCTAGAGGAGCATTAATAGTAGATCAATTAAGAGAGAAGCATGAGTACAGCTTCATGGTCATAGAGCTTTCTTCCTCACTCTCTAATGCTAAATTTGAAGATGTCAAAGATTGAAAAACTGCAAGGAAGAAGTGGGACAAACTAAAGCTTGTACATGGAGGTGATACAAATGTTCTGAGAGCCAAGGCAGAAAGCCTTAGAGGAAAGTTTGATGATCTCAGAATGAAGGAAGGAGAAAACATCACACAATACAGCACAAGAATCAAAGTAGTCAATGCTATACAAGGAGTTGGAGGTACACTTGAAGAGGAGATAGTGGTAAGTAAAATCTTAAGAACCTTACTGCCTATATATGCTATTAGAGTTTTTGTCATTCAAGAAATGAGAGTAGTAGCAAACAATACAGTTACTCTTGATGGTTTAATTGGTAGACTGATTTCATTTGAGATGAATAACTTTGATAATAGTGTCTTACCAAACTTAGATTCTGCATTTAAATCTTCTATGAGAATAAGAAAATCAAGTCATAGACACACATCTAGAAG
>MU227456.1:409925-422609 GCA_018584345.1 Thuja plicata | reverse complement strand
ACACAGTCCAAATACATTAAAGAGGTCCTGAAAATATTCAAGATGGAAGATTCCAAACCAGTTGGAACACCGATGGCTATTGGATGTAAGTTGACAAAGGAGGACAAGACATCAGAGGTAAATTAGACTTTGTATAGATCAATGATTGGAAAACTCATGTATGTTGTACACACTAGACCAGATATTGCACATGCAATAGGAATAGTTGCAAGATTTTCTGCTAATCCCAAAGAATCACATATGACTGCTATGAAAAGAATTTTAAGATATCTGAAGAATACTAAGGAATATGGCTTATGGTATATAAGAGAAGGCAAATTTTAACTTAAGGTGTTTACCGATGTTGATTGAGCTGGAAATCTTGATGACCGGAAGAGCACAACTGGAGGAGCCTTCTTTATGGGTGATAGACTTGTCACATGGATTAGCAAAAAACAAGGATGCATCTCTCAGTCTACTGCAGAAGAAGAGTATGTTGTTGCTGCTGCAAATTGCTCAAATATTGCATGGATCAAATATTTACTGGAAGGTATGCATATGAAGATCCTAGAACTAGTAATTATCGATTGTGATAACACCAGTGCAATAAACATTTCCAAGAATCCAGTCATGCATGCTAAGACTAAACACATTGCCATCAAGTATCATTATTTTAGAGAACAAGTTCAAGTAAAGGAGGTATTACTTGAGTATGTGCAATCCAAAGAATAATTAGTTGATATCTTCACCAAGCCACTTCCCAAGGATGCATTTGAGTACTTGAGAAAGAGACTAGGGGTCAAACCCTTGTCTACCAGTCATTAAAATATCTAGAAGGTTGCATCAGCCTACATATTATCAGAATATCATTAATGTTGATGCAATCAAAGAGATCAACTTAAAGACTACATCTATATATAGACAGGTATATATCATCACCGAGCACCAGAGCATAATTGTTGTATTGCTGATGGATAAGGGAAATTCAAGGAATATATTATGGATGGAGAGAAATGATTGTTTGACATATTTGTAAGATATTTGGTTGTCATTTTTTTCAAAGGGAGAGAGATTATCCATATTATCACATTCTTCAAAAAAGAATAAGATTATCCATTGTCACATTACTCCAACATGGAGAGATTATATCCTTAGGGAGAGAAGTTGTATGGAAAGATTATACAAAGGGAGAATTGCTGACAAAAGAAAAAGACATCAAAAGAGAAGAGCAGTCAAGGGAGATAAATTGACACAAGGAGAGAAGACAACACATCAAAATACAGAGAGCTGCAAGAATCAGATCAGAGCTAAAACAGAGCTTACCGATGGTCAGACATTTATCGCTTAACAGAACAAAAAGATTGGTAGTTTGATGAATCTAAACTGTTGTATTTCATATTGTATTAGAAATAGTATAGTGTGATAATATAGTATGTTGCCATCAATGCCAAAGGGAGAGATTGATGACATGTAACTGATTGAATGTTTGATAATGTTAAGTTGAAAGATAATGCAAGTCATTAAATTAGTTAATGGATTATATTTTCATTGATGTCAACTTGATATCATCTGTACGGTCATGTACATAATGCCAAAGACTTCAGAGAACCAAAGTTATTCTTTTAGCAATGCATAAAAGTCAAGTATTCACTAAGTGACAAACAACACCGATGGAGTGCACAGTGTCAGACAGATCAAAGAAGAATAGTCACAGTGATACCCAATGATCAGAAGCATAGTGTTTGCTGACAAAGAAAAACCATAGAATGATCGATGAGCAAAGTCAAGAGGTTGCTCGACGAGCTAAAGACTCAAAGTTCCCGATGATCAAAGATACAGAGTTGCCTGACGAGTAAAATTCCAATGATTCCCGATGAATGGAGATCATGAAGCTAACTAGAGTCTCACCGATAGATCAGTCAGTTGTCACCGACAACTAACTGCAGTGGTGACCAACAGAATAGAGAGTTCAAAAAATGAAAAATATCTAGCTGGCAGAGCTAAATATAGACTTAACTAGTTGTCTACTTTATTTTATTTGACCAGAGATAAGTGATTGATTTAAAGCTGATTTGTACATTTGGCAAGAAGATATCTACGAGACAAGTCATAAGTTATGCTTTAAATCTAATTCGCTGAATTTTTTATCATGCCAAGAATCAAGAACCAAGAAACAATGAATATTATGTCTATATAAGAGATGAGCTTAATTCATTTATGAATGGGATTAAGGGGAGTGAATAGAAAGAGGATGCTGAAGAGAAATTGATGAAGAACAAATTCATGCAGTGCTGATCAAACAAGCTGAAGGAAGAGCTAAGGAATACTATAGACACCGACAAATAGTGAGCACAACATCATAGAGAAAAAAGTGTGGAGCACAAGGATTGAATTGATACATTGGTCAGAGAGGTAATGTACTTAAATAGATCTGAAAATCTATAATTCAAGTTGCAAAATGAATAAGTCATAGTGTTTCAGTTTAACCATTAAAGCATCAAGTCTCTTAACTGAGTAGGACTTAACAGTCTTCTATATATTGAGGTACATCTCAAGGAGTACCAAAAGGGTTGATTCATGAAAGTAGAATTGGACTTGCCCGATACCTATTGACAGTCTAAGAAGGAGGCTGATTCAAGGATGGTACCAATAGATGACTGATACTAAGTGACAACCACTGTATAAAATCCTCTAACAAGGTCACACTTAACAGTGTGTTTGTAACCTTTGACAGGGTTGGCTCCTAACAGGGCTTACTTCAGAAGAGTGAAAAATTGGGGTAGCGGTCCCAGTGGTTTTTCCCTTAACAAGGTTTCCATGTTAAATTTCATGTGTTATGTGTGTATGATTCATTTATTTATTGTTTTGCTTCTTACATTGCTAACTCTGGATTGATCGGTATACTCTGCTTATTTACTGAGTTTTGGTAATAGTTATACTACTTATCGGTAATCAATAAAGAATAAGGATTGATAGAGAAAACTGATAGATAGTTAATCATTATCAGTATTTCATGGCATGCATCTTGTAGGGACATAATAATCTGAGATTTATTGATTGGTGGTTAAATTTGAATGATAAATTTTTGAGGCCACTGATTCACCCCCCCCCCCCCCCCCTTAGTTATTACTAATATATAGAACAATTTTGTTCACTACTCAAAGCACAACCAACCAGTACACTAGTTTTGACATCAATGACAACAATGAAAAAAACAATATCTCAACAATCTCCCCCTTTGGCATTGATAGCAAAAAAACAAAAATAGAAAAACACCAAAAGCATCCAAAAGACAAAAACTCCCCATGATTTAATTAGTTCCATTTTTAGTTCTATTTATCTTCTTCATTTTCTCCCCTGTTTTGCCAACAATGGCAAAGGACCGCAATATCAAATTAGATCAGATTAAAATATAAGATTTAAAAGAAAATATTTCTTGTACCTTTCTTTGATAATTAGAATACTCTACTTCCAATCCACTATAATAGAACTCATCTGTGCACACAAATTGTCATGTAGGACCAGTGAATCAAATGATGACAACCAATTAGGAAACCAATACTAACATTCATATTCTTCTGCATTAGAAATAATTTTGGAAAGATGTTCTAACTAGACCTCAACCAAACCCTTCAAAAACCATAAAGTTTTCACTAAATCCCCCCTCTATCTCTACAACTCAAATTGCAACTCACCAACTCTAATTCTTTGTTTAGCATCTTTATCCTTGAAGAAATCCTAATTCTTACCAATGTTGTTCAATTCAGATTCAATACTTTCAATTTTGCTTCTAAAATTATCAATAAATGAAGGCCACTGGAGAAAATATTGGTACACATCAAATATATATTTCAAGCATTATTTTTCCTTGTGAACACATTTGGACAACCTCTAATCAACATTAATATATTTTCTCTGAATTACATCTCTAAACTCCTGACCTTCAGAACATTCCTGTAGCAACCTTTTCTCAACACTTCTCAACAAATAAATTGGTAACACATTAGAAACAACAAAGGCAACAATTCATTTACTCAACAAATGATCCAACAACGCATCTTCAATTTTAGTCTTGCTACTAGAGGAGCAAGTACACCACATTTCACCATTTTTGTCCAACTCTCTTTCTTCCAACATTGTTTAAATAACATCTAAATCAATGGAGCCTGATTCAGATGTGGACACCTCTTCCTCCTCTTCCTCCTCTTCTTATTCCTCTGATAAGGTGATAATTTTCTTTTCTTTCACACTAGTCTTCCTTTTCTTAGGTTCTGGGGGAAACCACCAAGCATAACCTCCAATTCTCTCTTCCCAAAGGAGGATCTGGTGCAGGAGCACCCTCAATTTCATCCATGGTACACACATTAGTGGACCCAAGAAAGCTTGGTTAGGTTTATGATTGGATCTTAGATCTAATGTTCTCAATAAAGTCCTAAAATGTAAGACAAGGGGACACTAAGTGATCTTATAAACTTAGTTGTCCACCTTAGTCAAATTGGAAAATTTGGATAGAGTAGAATATAATAGTCTAGGGGACCTAAGGAAGGGTATGAATGTCATTTTAGGCCTTCTAAGATCCCCTATGGAGTAAAAACACCAAACTTTACAAGTTTAGTTAGTTTTGACAACTTTTGCAAAAAGTTGTTAAAAGTTGTCAAAGTTGCTAAGTGCAACTTTTGCAAAAAGTTGCAAATTTTGAATACCAATGTTCACAACCACCTTTGTTGGTTGGAACCACTTTGGAATGATATTTAATGTAGTAAAAACCTCTCTCCATAGTTGGTGTGGAAAATTTGTAAAGTTTTTGCATTGAAATCAATAAAATCCAAACTATTTTCTATATTTCTAACTGATTTTCAAAGTTGTACAACCCTATACAGATCCCAATGCACCATTGAAGTGAGGGAAAATTTGATGTAGTTTCTTAGTGGAATTTTCCATTTGGTTTTAAGTCTTCAAGTGAAGGGGATCAATAGATATCCATTTTTTATTGCTCACTGGTTTGTGAAAGGCCATAACTAGGGTTTTGACACTAAAATCCTCTTTCCCAAAGACTCCACCATGGGAAAATTTTGAACCTTTGGGGAGAGTAAGAGAGGAGGATTTACTTTAAGACTTTTGATTTCTTAGATTAGGAGGTAGTCGGTGGAAGGAGAGATGATTGAATCCTTGGGAAAGGCATCCATATGTGATTGTCCAGTTTTGAGTTTTTGAGGCACAACTCAGGCTAGGGGTGGAATGAAAGTCTAGATCCTTGGATTTAGATGTTTGGTATGATCCTACAAGTTTTCCAATTGATGGGATAATAAATTTAGTTGATATTCTAGTAGCTGCTTTGGAAAAGTGGCCTATTAGCCCTATTAGGTCTAGGAGAGATTTGAGGACATAGGAGTTAGGGGATTGGTCAAGAACCCTAGCTCAGAGGGTGTTGTGGTTATGTGGATTAGAAACTTTTGGGGTGGTTAAAACTTTCATTGGTGGAGTTCCAAGTAATTTTCCCTTAGAAATCCATATTTTCTCCTTGTAGCCCTATGGTGGGATTGGTATCCAAATTTGATCTCAGTAACAACTCAATGGTGGATTTTTGTTTTATTTCATCTAATATGATGACCTAAAGTTGATAGAACCCTTGTTTCATCCCTGGATTACTTGGTTCTAGTTGTGCCCTATTTAGCCCATTTGGGTGTTGAAGGCTAGTGGAAGACCTAGTCTTGTGAATGTGGGTTTTGGGAACTCTTTAGTAGAACCCTAGATTGTAGGATTAGGGGTGTTGTGGATCCCTAGAGAGTCAAAATTGACATAGTTTGGGGCTCTGATCCAAGTGGTATTAGAGAAACTAGTAGATCTTTGCAAGAAGACAAAGTTGCAATCATGTCCGATGTAGGAGATGACAGTGAGCTTCCTAATAGAATGACCAATGTTGAACTACTAAGGGTGGTGAAAGAGAATGATGCAGAAAGGAAGTTGATGAGGTAGGAAATTGAAAGGCTCAAGGAAAAAGTAAAGAGAGGGGTTAGTGGAAACTCTGGAGTTGAAGAAGAGGGAAGTGATGAAGAGACCCCTTGGTAGGAGGATGAAGAAGAAGAAGTCCCTGCTGAACAGAGGCTTCTCTTGAAGACTTTGAAATCCATGGAGAGGAGAACCATGGATACTAAACTTGACCTACCTATCTACAATGGGAAGATGGATCCAGAAGAAGTCATGGATTAGATTGATGCACTCACTAGTTTCTTTGACTATGAGGAGATACCAGAGCATCAGAAGGTTAAGATAGAAAAGTCCAAGTTGAAGGGATCTTCCCTAACTTGGTGTAACTTCACTCAATCAGAGAGGGTGAAGATGGAGAAGAATCTAGTAAACACTTTGAAGAAGATGGTGACCTTGGTGAAGGAAGCCTATGTACCTAAGGACTATGAAGTTCCACTTCATAAGAAGGGACAAAGTCTAAGGCGGAAGGAAATGGACATCTCAAGTTATACTTAGGAATTCCAAAAGCTTACCATGAAGTCTAAGTTAGTTAAACCAGAGAGTGTCAAACTTGCTAGATATATGCAAGGGTTGAGGATAAACATCCAAGATGAACTAAGTTTGTACTCCCCTACCACTATCCAAAAGTACTATCAATTAGCACTGAAGGTTGAAGAAAAACTTAAAAGGAGACAAGAGCAAAGTGGAAGAGGCAGAGGGCAGAGAGACTTTGGTAGTAGAGGAAGAGGAAAAAACAATGGGAGAGGAAAAGATCCTAAAAATTTTGGTGAGACCAATCATAAAAAAATTAGTCAAGAGAAATCCTTTGGGGAGGGAAGTTCTAGAGGCTCCTATAGAGGAAGGAGAGGAGATTCAAGGGGAAGGTTTGGAGGAAGAAATTTAGGACCTTTAAGGTATTATAGATGTAACCAAGTGGGGCACTTAGCATCCAAGTGTCATAAAAAGGAAAGCAATCAGCCAAAGAGAAGGGCAAACACGGTTAGGGAAGAAGAGAACCAAGGAGACAACTCACAAGGGTATTATGCACCAGCTGAGGAAGGAGAATTCATTATGATGAGAAGGACACTATTGAAGGCTCCAAACACTCAAGAGCCACCTCAGAGGAAGAACCTATTTAGAACCACATGAAAGGTGGGGACAAAGTCTGCAAGATGGTGATTGACAGTGGATCTACAGACAACTTGGTGTCAAAGGAGGCAATAAAGAAACTAAATTTGAGGAGGGTGCCACATCCAAACCCTTACAAGGTATCATGGATAACTAAGAAGCAGCAGACTATCATAGAGGAACAAGCTTGGGTGGAACTCCAACTTGGAAACTACAAGGATAAATTTCTCTATGATATTGTCCCCATGGATGCATGCCATTTTCTACTTGGGAGACCATGTAAGTATGATGTGGAGGCTCACCATGATGGGATACTAAACACCTACACCATCAATCACAAAGGGGAAAAGGTACCATTCTTGCCACTATCTGATTTTTCAAAAGAACAAAAGGATTCCAAATTTTTGTTTGTAGGTGAGAAAGAGTTTTTGAAAACTTTGAAGGAAGAAAAGGCTCCTCGTTATGCTTTAGTAATTTTACCTAAAGATGATAGACCTAAGAAGGTTGAGAAAGAAGTAAAACCCCTAAGGAAAGTAGGCCCTAAAGAAGTTGCAGACCTACTTGACCAGTATAAAGACATTGTGACCAAAGATTTACCAAATGAGTTGCCCCCAGTCAGAGACATAAGTCACAACATAGACTTAATTCTAGGAGAAACCTTTCCCAACAAGGAAGCATACAAGTTAACCCCTGAACAAAATAAAGAGATGGCAAGACAAATTCAAGAAATCTTGGTTAAGGGTTTGATTACAAAGAGTCTCAGTCCTTGTGCAGTACCAGCTATTTTGGCCCCTAAGAAGGAAGGCACATGGATATTGTGCACTGAATCTAGAGCTATAAATAGAATCACAATTAGGTATAGGTTTCCTATGCCTAGGATAGAGGATCTATTGGATCACTTAGGAGGTGAAAGGTACTATTCTAAGGTGGATTTGAAGAGTGGCTACCACCAAATTAGGATTAGGGTTGGAGATGAGTTGAAAACTACATTTAAGACCAATGAAGGCTTGTATGAATGGAGGGTGATGCCCTTTGGCCTATCTAATGCCCCTAGCACATTAATGAGGCTCATGAATGAGGTTCTTAAACCATTTCTTGGCAAATTTATCATAGTATACCTTGATGACATCCTTATATTTAGCAAAATTAAGGAGGAACATTTGGAACATCTTAATTTGGTCCTAAAGAGATTGCATGAAGAGAATATTTTCATAAATTTGGAGAAATGTGTTTTTATGTAGGAAGAACTCATATATTTGGGATTTCTAGTCTTAGGAGGGAACATCAAGATGTACCTTGAGAAGGTAGAGGCCATCTTGAATTGGCCTTATCCTAGGACAATGACAGAAGTCGGGAGTTTTCATGGACTGGCATCTTTTTACAGAAATTTCATAAGGAATTTTAGTCAGTTGTGTGCTCCTATCCTTGAAACCATCAAAGGTGGACAGAAGTGCAAGTTTGGGTGGAACAAAGATGTAGAAGAAGCCTTCCAAATGTTGAAAAATAAGGTAATGGAAAATCCTATCTTAGTCTTTCCTGATTTTCAAAAGATATTTACTATTGAATGTGATGCTTCTAACCTAGCTATTGGGGTTGTCTTAAGCCAAGAAGGGAGGCCTATAGCCTTTTTTAGTGAGAAACTGAATGAATCAAAGAGGAAATACTCCTCTTATGACTTGGAACTATATGCATTAGTTCAATCATTGAAGAAATGGAGGCACTACCTCCTTCCAAAAGAATGTGTTGTCTTCAAAGACAACCAAGCCTTAAGTTTCCTAAACAGTCAAGAGAAATTAAGCCATAAACACATGAAGTGGGTAGAATAAATACAATCCTACACCTTCTCAATCAAACATAAAAAGGGAGTTTCCAATAAGGTGGCAGATGCATTGAGCAAGAGATATTTAGTTGTGTAACAAATCCAACTCCAAAGTGTAGGGATTGATTCAATGAAGGACATGTATAAGGATGATAATGATTTTAGAGATATTTATAAGGTGTGTTCTGACTTTTGAGAGGCTTACCATGTGGAGTATGTAGACTATTTAATAAAAAATGGACTCTTGTTCAAGGGACAACATCTATGCATTCCAAGGTGTTCAATGAGGTAGAACATCATTAGAGAAAAACATGTAGGCAGCATGGGAGGACATTTTGGTTTGGATAAAATATTGGAGCAGGCGAGAAGGTTCTATTATTGGCCTAAACTTCAAACTGAAGTAAGGAAGATTGTAGAGACATGCACAATCTGTCAAAGGGCCAAGGGTACATCCACAAATGTAGGACTATACCAACCTCTACCTATTCCCACAAGACCTTGGGAGAGTTGTAGCATGGACTTTGTGATGGGATTGCCTAGAACACAAAAGGGATATGATAGCATCTATGTTGTAGTGGATAGTTTTAGTAAAATGGCCCACTTTATCCCTTGTAAAATCACTAATGATGCATCAGTAATTACAAGTTTGTTCTTCAAGGAAATAGTGAGGATTCATGGCTTACCTCAAACCATTCTCTCAAATAGAGATGTGAAGTTTATTGGTCACTTTTGGAGAACCTTGTGGAAAAGGTTAGGGACAAATTTAAGCTTTAGTTCTACCTACCATCCACAAACAGATGGGCAGACAGAAGTGGTAAACAAATCACTTGGGAATCTACTTAGGTGTTTGACCAAATAGTATGGAGAGAAGTGGGATGCAGTCCTACCCCAAGCAGAGTTTGCTTTCAATGACTCATTAAATAGAAGTACAGGGAAGAGTCCCTATCAAATTGTGTATGGGAAAAGTCCAAGAGGCATCTTGGAACTCAAAGAGTTACCACAAACCACTCCAGTCAATGCTCATGGAGAAGAGTTTGCAGAGAGTATGAAAGAAATTCATGATTCAGTGAGGTTGGCACTTGAAAAGAGTGCAGACAAGTATAAACAAGCCAAAGACAAGCATAGAAGAGATGTTAAGTTGTAGGTGGGAGACTTGGTGTGGGCATATCTCAAGAAGGAGAGATTACCTAAAGGCACACACACCAAACTACTCATGAAGAAAGTAAGACCATATTTGGTCTTGAAGAAACATGGGTTGAATGCATATGAGATTAAATTACCCTCAAACCTTGGCATCTCTGCTATATTCAATATTTGTGATCTAACCCCATATAAAGATGATGTACATGCAGGTTCTGAAGTACAAGTGGAAGAACTTGAAGAAGATATTGCAAGTCTACCCTCTCATGCACCAAAGAGGCTAGAGAATATTTTGGACACCAAGATCATCAAACAAACAAGAAAGAATGTTTACAAGAAATATTTGGTCAAATGGAAAGATAGTCCTGAGGAGGAATCTATATGGATGGATGAGCAAGAAATTTAGAAGCATGGCTCTAGTTTAGAAGACCTCATCTCAAGAGGACTTGAGATCAATGCACCCCAGGAGTATGTGTAGAAGTTGATAAATGCAACTTCACCCAAGATCACCTGCATGCAAACACTATCACGAGAAGAAGCAAGAGACAGAAGACAGAAGAATCTATGGCGGCCAAAAGGCCAAAGACAGGAAAATCATGTTGCAAGAAAAAATTTCTATTAACAAAATGAAATTACAATACAATCTCCTTAATGAAATGAAAGCGGTGAATCCTTATAAAAGGATACCGAAACCCTAAAGGCTAAAACCCTAAAGAATTATAAAGTGTTGCCTAAGTGAAACTTAAGCACTAAAGAGTAATGACTTAATTAATTAAATCAACATGATTTAATCAATAAGCAACTAAAGATTACTCTAACACCCCCCCTTAAGTGTAACTTAGGGAGAAGCAAAACAGCTAACTACTGCAGAAAGAAGGAAAGAAGGGTCCCGGCAACTAGGCCTGATCAGGTACCCAAAATAAAAAGGGAAAAGATGTCCCAGAGAGAGGAACAAGAAAGAGCAAGAAGCATCTCCGAAGCATGTCTGAAAACTCTGTCAGAAGATACTGCTGGAACCCCCACTAAAGTGCATGACCAGGTAGAGAAGACAAATGTCTGAAGAGCTAATCAATCGAACCACGAAGCAATAGAACCAACAAGTGAACCCCTCCATAATGCTGAACTGGGAGAGGTGATAGGAACACTAAAATGCAATGCCAGAAACATCTGCTGAAGAAGAACCAGGAACACCAACAGTGCAACAGAAGTACACACACAGGATAAAGAGCAGTGTCACAGACACACAACATGGGCTAATGTCATGGAAGGTACACTCACTTGACAAAAGTGGATGCGCCTAAAGTGGCAAACACATCATAACCCCCCATGGCACTTTATAACAGAGTGCGAGTACATCAACCATACAAGGTGCTTGAAATCCTAGAAATGCAGAAGTAGGCACTTTATCTCAGTGCATTTATAGAAAAGAATGCATCAAAAGAAGCATACAATGCTCAGATGTCAGAAAGAAGAGTGAGCTATGAAATTAGAAGAAGAGATCCCAGGACCTATAGAACCAAGCAATCCACCAGAGTGCATAAACTGCCAAACTCAGAGGAGATAAAACCTAGAGTAGAATCTAGAAAAAATACCTCTGCCACTGAATAGCACACTGAACTAGCTTTCTGACGATATCTCGTTTGCCAAAAATAGAGTCTGGATGAGCCAGATATGACTCCCGAAAGGCAAAGAAAGATATCAGACTTCAACAGAAAAAAACACTATTGAAATGGCAGAACCCAAAACCCTAACCTCCATCATCGGAAAGTGCTCGGAAAGAGCTTTTCGACGGTATATGGAAGTCAGAAAAAGACCCCCGGATGCTCAAGATAGAGAGAAAAATGTCCAAGTACGTCAAAAGGGCCCCAAAAGGCAAAAACTAAGCCCCTGGGGCTAAACAAATTGCGGCCCCTGGGCGCATGGCGCGCAGGGGGCTAAACCGCAGCCCTTGGTCATCCATATGACCGGCTGCCTTAACATATATGCCCGCAGGGTTAATAAAATAGCCACCGGTGGCGGAACCAGCCGCAGCGGCGGTGGGGTGGTGGAATGCCGGCAGAGCGGCGGGGCCAGGGGCCGCGGGGGCGGCGGTGGCTGGAGCCCGGCAGAGCGGCGACGGGGGCCGCGCGGGTGGCAGGGGCCGGAGCGGCGGTGGTGGCCACAGAGTTGAAAGGGTTGGCAGAGCCAGTGGTGGAGCGGCTGCGGGCGGCGCGGTGGCGACGCACCCAAAAATGTTGAAATTTGTTTAAAAAAATAATTTTTTTTGAAAAAATTCTTGAAATCCGTGCTTGTACGGCCCTTAGAAGACCAAAAAAATTTGCCAGATGCCCCGGTGTCCAAAATGGACATATTTTATATCAATCCTGGGGTTTTTGGGCCTTCCAGACTCAATCGTGAGGTCGGTTTTGGTCCAAAATGCCTCCAAAAATAGAGACCCCCCAGAACTAATGAAAAGTGCTAGAAAAAGCCTGGCGAACTGCAAACCCTCGAATGCTTCAGAAAGATCAGAACAGCGAGCAGCAGAAGAGCTCTGATACCATGTAGAAGTTGATAAATGCAACTTCACCCAAGATCACCTGCATGCAAACACTGTCACGAGAAGAAGCAAGAGACAGAAGACAGAAGAATCTATGGCGGCCAAAAGGCCAGAG
>MU227456.1:348846-401498 GCA_018584345.1 Thuja plicata | reverse complement strand
CCCCCCCCCCCCCCCCCCCCCCCCCCCCCGCCCTCTCATTTATCCTTTGGGACTATTCTAACAAATCCCTCCTTAATATAGCCAACATACATAGCACAAGACATGGCTACACTAGAGCACAAATTCATCTATAAATATAGGAAATAACCTTTACATGCATCTGAATAATCCTCCAAACTCTCCAAGTTCCTAAAATATATTTTCTGATAGGGATGTCGGGCAACCATTCCATGCTTTCTTTACCTAGTAGTGATTTCAGAAAGTAGAAATCTAGACACATAACTAGAGATCCAAAGCAGAAGGCATAACCTTTGGCTAATAACATACTTATGTTTTTAAATAGATTTTCTAACAAGTTGAATAAATAAAATTGCAATATTTTCCCTAACCATCTTGCGCACTAAATACACAAAAATATATAAAATGTAGCACCTTCACGATTGCCAAAATACATTTTATAAGTAATGTCATACACAACATACCCCACAACTGGATCGATAAGGGTATTAATCAGTAGAGGACAAGGGATTTATCGATACTAGTAATCTCCTACACTTCATTATACTTCACTGTCCTCTTTCCTGGAATATTTCCAAAATTGTATAAACTAGTAATCACCTTAATTACCTCCTTTGTAATCACATACAATTTATCCACTATCAAATTTCCATCCTTGAACTAATTCAACAAGGAAATGATTAACTCCTCTACGAACCAAGGAAATTCTTCCCAAATTTCCATACCCAACGTACAAACTCATTGCAATTCATCTTTCTTCAACTTTGTTAACCTTATTTTTCCATGATCAAATTCATCCATTTCAACTCTTTTCAACATTTATGGAATATCGCTGCAGGATTCATGAATAACCAAACTAGATTCCATCTTCACAAAATATTTAGTTGTTCAAATTCTTCAGAAGCTCTATAATTCTTTGTTTTCTTCTTTGCTAAATTTGAAAATACTCCACTAATTATATCCTTAATTGCTTGTGATTATTTTTCACTAAAAAGTGTGCAAATGACACCAACCAATGTAATTTGAATTTCTATCTGTCATATCAAACTTAATTTCTCTAAAAATACGTCATACTTAATTTCAGAGAGGGGGAACCGATAGCTTAAACTTTGTAGTTACTCCCCCTAAGATAAGGCGATTGGCTTAGATGCTAGAAGAGATAGCACTAGAATTTGATGCCATAGGTGGAATTCCTTCACTTTATTCTTTATGCCTCCATACCATTACTATCTTGTGATATTCTCCTGAAGCTACAACATCCTTCTCATTTCTAGACAAAATTTCCTAGAGAGGTAACAAATCTACATGTGTTGGCATAATGACTGGTCTAGCTATACTTGAAATAATTTACATTCTTATTCAATGATTGCATCCTATATTTGCATTGATTAGCCTTGTGACCATATTTATGACATACATAGAAATTACCATGAAATATATTATTCATCCCATTCATCTTAACCAGATTAGATACTTGACTTCTGCATTAGTTTGCCTTATGAGAAAACTTGTGATACTTAAAATATTGAATATTCTAATATTTTTTGCTCTTACATTTCATAGCCTTATGTACAGAATTCTTGCATATAAAACAACAACCATTAAATGATAAATACATTTGAGCATTTGGTTGTCTTACTGAAGGATTTTTTGCCAATGCACCGTTGTTCTGGTCCTTTCTTTTAGCTTTAGATTCAACTACTTTGTCTTCACCCTTTATATTTTGATTTGAGTTTTCACATGTTAATCCAAGGCCTTCCTTTTCCTTGTGACTTTTCTACATAGACAAAATTTGCTCCAAAATAGCGCTCTCTCTCACACCTTTGCTTCAAATTTTAACATCTTTAGTTCTTGATCTAGCTTTGCATTCTCTTCCACTTTATGTTTGATGATATCTTTGACAATTTCCTCAATCTTTTTTTAGTCCTCCATCTGTAACTTCAAGTTTTCAACATTCTCCTTTGACTCCTTCATCTCTCGGCTGACTTCTTTGTGTCTTGCTTTGAATTTATGAATATGCTCCCTTAGCTTAGAGATACAAGAGTTCACTTCCTTAAGATTTTATTTTAGTTCCTCATTCTCAGATTATGTGCATTCAATGTCATCCAAAATTATCTTTACTTCTTCATCTAAATAGTATTCTCTAGCCATCTATTCAACCAACCAAGATCTCCCTCAAGTGAACAGGCTCTACCTACAAGGGACCAAGCTCTGATACTAATTGTTTAACAGCCTCAGATAATTAGGAGGGGGGATGAATTAGTTATCCAAATATCCATTTAAAACTTTAACTATATCACTAAAAATGTTTAGTTCAAACTGATATTCAAAACACTAATAAACATGAAAGAAAGAAAGGAACACCATGCACAATGAACACCATATTTACGTGGAAACCTAAGGTGAGAAAAATCATGGAGAAGCTAATTCTCATGAATAAGAACACAGATTAAGGTGATTTTTACAATTCTCACTATAGGTAAGGATCACTGTCAGTTGGGTGAAATGTCCTTAATACAAAATCATCTATCATAGATAATACAAAAAGTGATCTTAAAAACAAAACTTGAACTAGTGAAATTGCATTTGCACATGCATGGATTCAGTTCTAGCAAATAACACTATCACTGTTAGCAACATACCTGAACTGAGATCTTTTGTGAGACTTCAACACACTTCTGCAAAAACATTTCTAACATCGCCTCTACTCTATCATTTTTATTATTCTTTTCCCTTATTTTTTAGTTCATACGCTTCTCCACATAGTCATGCTTTGTATCATACCATCTTCAACATCCACACATCATACTCATACTTAGATCCAAAATATGCTCTTTATATATATAAATATTTGATGAATTTATTGTAACCACCCTAATTTGGTCTGCTCTTACCATAGACCCTATTTGCCCTAAGTGTGATCATACCCCCAATTATGTCCAGACAACTCTTCAATCGGCTGGCATAATTCATTCAAATCATAATTAATCTCCTAAGTGATCTAATCACTAAATTTTATCAATCACCTAAGCCAATCAAATCATATCAATTTAATTCAAATCAAACATGGCTAAGGTAATTAATTTAAGAGGAATTAAATAAATCTCTATTTATATCTAATCACTTGCAACCCCTATCTTCTAGCCTAAATTAATCTAATTAATTGGCTATAGTCCTAATTAATTTTCTAAAGCAATAAAAAGATTAAATAATTAATATTCCTATTTCTGAATGAATATATTTAATATAATTTATTTCATTAATATTCCCCTAAACCCCTAACCTAACCTACCTCAACCACCTTGACCCTGGGTACAAACCCATCCCAACCTATTCACCCCATGCTAAATCTAATCATAATCCTAATCCCATTCTAACCCACCTCCTAATGATGTCACATTCCTAAAAATGTGATTAGGAACTCAACCCACTTGAGAAAGTCAACTTTCTCAAGCTTGACTCTAAACCCTCTCCATGCCTCTTAAATGCTTGCATTTAATGCATATGCCTCAAGCCCATGCTTCTTTAATGCCTTTGGAATTTAAATCCTCTTACACCTCATTAATGGGTTTTGCAACTCCATTAATGACCCTTGTCCCCCCTCTCTCTCCTCATTTCTTCTATAAATAGGAGTTTTTAAGCTCAAATAAGCCTAAATTTTAGATTAAAAATGTATTGTTATGCTTCTTAGATCATTTGTGAATTCATGTTGCATTGTAGCTTTAATATTAGGCATTGTTATTATCTTCATTTTTAGAGCTAATATACATGATTCTTTATAATTTAGATTAATTTTAATACAATCTTTCATGCTAGGTTGTATATGTCACTAGAAAAGGCATAATTTGAGGGCTATTATGTTATTTTTCATACTCTTCCTAGTTAGAAAGCAATAGATTGATTTTAGTGGATTTACATGCTTTAATAACCTTATTTTCACTAACGTAATGATCTATTGAAGTGTTGTGTTGCGGGTAACAGGTGCACTATTTCACAGACACATTTATGGCACCCACTGTGGGCCTGATTCTGGATTTTGCCTCATTTTAACTCTATTTTTCACCAAATTATCTTCCCATTTTTCAGGTCCAGAGTCATTTCTGGTAGCAGAAGCTCGCATCTAAGATACGCCCTCACACCACAAAAAATGAGGCTCACATCCAGGATTTCCTTGTTCATTTTCAGTATAGGCTCGCATCTAATGAACATTCTGTCACAACTGGTAGCAGAGGCTCATATCTAGTTTGTTGCATCATATCCCGTATTTCTAGGATCGCATCTGGTTAAAATGTTTGTGAACTTCATTGTCTAACCCCAAACTTTTAACCAATTGTTGATTTGATCTTTTGATAGCCTAACAAGTGCTTGTAGGTTGTTGATAAGGAAGTAAGAAGACTTGACTAACGTGTGTGTTTGCAGATGTTTTTGAACTGATTTCAATATTAACCATTTACAAAGCTTTTTCAAAACTTAAAGACAGTTTCTCAACACTTGTTAAAGTGACCAGATTACTATGCTCTTTTCCTTTAAGGGAAATCAGACGTTGGTTTAACACTTGTAAAGGAATTTGGGGATAAATGGACCAACAAACTCACACTTTAGTTCATTTTGGAAATCAGTAATTGGACAAGCAAATCACTAAAACTTGTGGGATAATTGAACAAGTTACATCGTTTAAATTATTTTGGGATCTAAAATTGAACAATCAAATCACCTAATATTGCAGATAATTGAACAGAACAAATTTGCTTTCACACATTTTGTTTTCATTAACTTAGGAATATCTAAATCAATATCAACATAGCTTGAGGGAAGGAACGTTGATTTGTGTGTTTTGGGAGAAAACGGCATAGATTAGGAGAGTATGCTCTTCTTCTTTTGAAGAATTAGAAATCTAGACATCCTACGCTCGCCAATCCTTTGTATGCTTATTTAACAGTAGAGGGCCTACCAATTGAGAAAAAAATCTCTCAGGAATGACCCAAGTGAGGAAAAGGTTTATGCCAACCCTTCCAAATCACTATAAATAATTGCTTCCTCGTAGGCCAAAGCCTCGAAAGACAGAGTCAGTTTTGTTCTTGGAATTTTGACATCATTCCTTGAACATGCTTGGGTATGTGTAGAGCGGAGCCGCTTAAATCTTGCTTGCGAGACTACACATATTTGAGTACTCGTAGGGCTATATGCCTAAATTTTTCCTTGTGCAATTCTATGGATGGTTTCAAATGGATTGCCCCATCATAAACAATGAAATTTGTAGACAAACTACCTGATTCATCCCCGAAAGGGTGATAATCCTTGTGTAAGTCAAAAAGTAACTTCCCTAAGGCACTCATCATATCATGCCCTCACTTGCATTTGGAGTCAGCTAATATAGCATCATGACTGGAGCCATTGCGTTCTTGGTGATGACTGTATTTTGATTAGCATTTGAGTGTTTGCCTAAGTCAACAAGCAAGGATTTTCATCCTCCACCTAGGAAATAGGACATAAGGATGTGTTTGTTCCCTTAACAATGTAAATATATTTGATGTATCTGAAAGATCACTAACAAGATAAAATCCTTCAAAACAAGCAACAAACTTCAATCCTTGGTCTACACATGTGTTTTTCACCCACTGATAGGTCTCAAAACATAATCTGCAATCAAACAAACTTCATGCACTTCCAAAACAAAATTTTTAAAACTGGTAAAATTTGACAGAGACATTAGAAACTCACATCCTATATTTCTTGGCTCGTATTTGGTATACTAGCTCGTATCTAGTATCATGGCTCGTATCTGGTCAGTACATCATCGTATCTAGGGTTAAAGCTCACATCTTGGGTCATCAAAAGCTCGCATATTGTATTTCCTAGCTCGCATCTAGGACAGTGGCCACTTGCAGAATAGTCTCTCAGAAAAACTCAATTGATTCGGATACCCTTTTGGCTCTTTAGTCTCTCCTTGTTGTCTTTTCTGGTTTCCCTGTTGCTGTGTCAAAACACTTTTTTAGATGTCTACCTTGCATGTTCTATCAATTTCTCGCAATCAGTCTTAATACATGTGGTATATCCGCTTTTTACAACAACTTGATTCCTAGCTCACTATCAGGGCATTCTAACCCTCTAACGCTGGAATCATTTACTTCCACCAAGATACAAATGATACTTCCACCTAGACACACTCACTTGAATGATTCGGGATACTACCTGACACTATCGTGAAACTTTGATGAAGTTGAGATCCAAATACATGGTTAACACAAGATGCAACAAGTACACCTCTAAAGGATCAAGAGTACTTCCTAAATCACTACACTTTCAAGGAGAAACATCTCGCAGTTCCCTACTTGATCTAGACTCTCTGGAAATGGACAGGTCCACTCGTGGATGGAGTGAGGCTTTTGACAAATACGATAATAGAAAAAACCAAAAGCACGAATATATCAATGAAAAAGAAGAACCCACATTTGACCGTCCTATATTTGAATCAGGCAGTGAGGAAGACATCACTGAAGAAGAGTACAATAAACTCAAATAGAGCAGTAAGTTCCACAAGATAATGGAAAAGATGATTGACGAAGATAAAGATAAATACTTTCTCCATCTAGCATCCACTGGCGTAAAATTACCCAAGGATTATGATGTGGAACAACTAAAAGAAAAGGAGGTACCGACTCCTATATCTATTCTCGCCAAACAACTCACCTTGATGCAAACAGAGCTTGCAACTCTCAAGCAAGCGAAGGTTAAACCCAAGACAAAATACTCTGTGGACTCCATTTGTCCATTTCCTTTCGATAAGAGTATCACTATGGTTCCATTCCCTCCCAACGTGGCCAGGCCAAAATATGACAAGTATACGGGAGAGACTGATCCACATGACCATGTTAGAGAATTTTGTGCTCTTAGCATAGAGTACATGCATGAATCTACATACCTCATGTGGCTTTTTCCTGGAAGTCTAGGAGGCAACGCCATGGAATGGTTCTCAAAAATTACACCTAAGGTCAAAACTTTTGAGGAGTTAATTCAACAATTTATCCAACATTACTCCTATAATATATAGCATGATGTGACTATGATGGATCTATGCAACACTAGACAAAAGACTGGCAAATCCTTTACCCACTTTCTACAAAGGTGGAGGAAAATCTTTGCACAATATTCAAGAGCTATTCCTAAATCTAAGAAAATGGAGATCTTTGTTAATAACTTGGTACCTGAGTTGAACTACACATTCCAAATGTAAGACTCTCCTAGCTTTGATAGGATGATCAAGAACGCCCTCTGTATCAAAGAAGTTATGGTCAAAAAAGGAGAGATCACTCTTCAAAGTGAAAATAAATCTAACAACCCCAACTCCAAACCTAAATGGTGGAAGCAAAGCAAAAATGTTGTCAACGATGGTGTAGTAGATGCATCCAATGTTGGTCCTAAACCCGAGGTGTTCAATCTGACTAACAGCATGCAAGAAAGCAAAAATGCCAAGGTAACGACCTCCATACCTAAAACAAACAATCATAATAACAAGGGTCAGCCATAGACTTTGAATCCTCACAGAAAATTCACTCCTTTGGGAGAACCCCTTGAAACTATTTTGAAGACACTATTAGACAACAAAGTTCTCACGATCCTAGATTCCAAACCATGGGAACCAGCGGTCAAACCAAGGTGGTGGGATGATAATTCTTATTGTGTCTTTCATAAGAATAAAGGACACAATACTAACAATTGTCTTAAACTCAAACATGTTATCCAAGACCTTATTGAAGAAGGAAAGATCAAAGTGGAAGGACACACTACCAATGAAGATCATACAACATTTAACAAACCATTCCCTAACTACGAGAAAGGGGAAGCATCTAAAGGAAAAGGTAATGAAGTAAACTACACCTACTCCAATAATGATAACGTGATCAATATGCTAGACATTAAAACTGAATCAATTAATGTGGTCACAATCAAATATATTTCTTTCCAATTGAATGTGGTGACTCGAAGCCAAGCACAGGTCATGATCAAAGGACCTAATTCTACCTCAAAACCAACATCAACATCCAAGGTTCCTATTGTTATTATCCCCAAACTAGTAGCAAAACACATGGTTACTATTCCTGCAGCAAAGTATGACTTGGTGGACCAATTGCAACGAACCTCTGCTAAAATTTCAATTTTTGAGTTGCTTAAAATATCCACAGTGCATAGGGAAATCCTGGAACAAGCCCTACATGCCACAATTGTACCAAAGGACCTTGATATAGACAAATTCTAAGCAATGGTTAATCACATCTCAGCACCACATTACCTCTCCTTTTCTGAAGAGGATGATAAATCATTGACACATCCACATAATCAACCCCTCCATATTGAAGTCCTCCTTCATAAATCCTATGTTAGACGTGTATTGATAGATGGAGGCACAAGATTGAATATTTTTACCCTTATTCTGATCAAGAAATTGGGTCTTTCAAAATAGACCATTGACTCTAGAAGAAAAATCACTATCAAATCTTATGATGAGGAAGAAAGATCCTCTAAAGGTCTTATTTTTCTACCCATCAGAGTCGGACCAGTTGAAAGGAATGTCATATGTCAAGTTCTGGACCTACCCCTAGCCTACAACATCCTGTTGGGGAGACCATGGATCCATGAAATTCAAGTTGTGCCATCTACTTACCACCAGTGTATCAAGTTCTCACATAATGGGGTGGAAGTAATAATTCCTGCATATGCTAATTATACTTGCAACAATATCAAAGTAGGTAGTATGATTCCAGATAACAAAGAGACTATGGATGAGATTTCTCCTGAGACTACCAAGGAAATGGTTAAGAAAATCTTTGGGAAGACCTTAAAACTTGAAGAAATAGGTATGGGAGAATATAAGCTGGACATGACCCCGTCATTAATAGAACTTCTGGTGTCACCAAGATCCTATGGAAAACCTTCCTCATCATTCACACATGCTGCATCTAAGGAGCCAGAAATCCACAAAGCAACTGGCATGGTTAAGACATCTACATCTTCTTTAGATAACATAGAAGAATAAGCAGTCTTGGACTAGCTTTACAAAGGAGAACCAAAGGAAACTGAGGTCAAGCATGTAGAAATATCCCTGGAATAGTATGGTAAAGGATACGACCTCCTCAAGCAAATGGGATACAAAGGAAAAGGACCTCTAAGAGACATAGGAAGAGGACTTATTAAACCTATAAACATGGAGTTCAGGAATACTAGAGACAAAATAGGACTAGGTTTTAGTACTGAATCTGACAAACCTACTTCAAAAGATAGCTTAGTCTCTGACAAAGGGAGTGATGAAACAGAAGAGATAGAACTAGAACCATGGTCCTATGAAAGATTATTACATGTAGGCACAAAGAATCCTGACTATCATGGAGAGCACTATGTACCAAGCTTTGAGATACCTCAAGATATCCACATACCTTTGTTAGCACAAGTTCCTATTAAAGAGGTGGGAGACACAACATCATATGGTCCAGAGATACCATTGATAGCAATGGCTACAGAGAGCACACCCCGACAATAGGATTCACATCCTAACTGGGGGTAGTTAGTCACAATCACACATGTCCTTGATTTACCACACTTTGATCCACAGGTGGCTAATCGAGTACATCAGATAACTATTACAGAATTCTTAAATAGGTCTGATGACAAAATAACAAACTCTCATAATTATGAATGGGATGAGCTATCTTTCACCATAGAGGACATTGAAATAGATGTGATTCACATGTTTACGGCTCCATCAGCACCCAACAAACATTCTAACACTACTCCCAATAATAGTGATATTCCTAAAGCAGAGGAAGAGTTCCTTCCCCCAATCATTGATGGAGAGACTGGTGTTCTCATAAGTCTAGAAGAACTTTAGAGGTGACAAGCAAGAAGCCTCCTTTTACAAAGAGATGATGATAAAAGTTCTACTAGCGAGTCACTAGAGTTTGGTCCATATATAACTAACAATGACCCTTTTAATGACGATCTAACTCTTATTGATCTAAACATCAAAGAACTTAACTTAATAGGACATGTCATGTTAGTTAATAGTCTTGACACTAACGCGATGCTATCCTTCCCAGAGTCTGACTCCTTGTCTTTGACAAACCTAGACCTAATTGATTGGACTACTACACATCCTACTCCTATCCCTGACTTTCCCAATGAGTACACCTTGGCTTGCTATCTAAACGCTTGTGACCTTACCCTTCTTCTGCCAACGCAAGGAGCATGAACATGTCACAATAGGATATCAAGTTTCTCAGTCAAAATTTGAGAAATAAAAAGAAAAAGGGAACTGATGGTGAAAACCATGTTGTGGTAGTGTCAGATCCTAAAATAGTAAAAACAAAAGATGTATCTAATGGTGAAAACCTCTCAGAGGTGCCAAAGGATGAGATTTTTGATATCCTCCCTGAGCACTTTCAAGAGAGGTCTTCAGTTCTGATAGAACCAACACAGCCAGTTAATTTGGACATAGCTGAAGATTCTCAAATAGTACACCTAGCACAATCTTTGTCATAAGAGGAAAAGACACAATTCAGCGAGTTCCTAAAAGAGAAGAAGATCAACTTTGCATGGTCTTATATAGATATGCCTGGACTGGATCCTGAATTGATAATGCACCACTTTTCTATAGCTCCCGGGATCAAACTCGTAAAACAAAAACTTAGAAAGATGCATCCTCATGTTGCATTGCTAGTAAAAGCAGAGCTAGAGAAATTATTGAAAGCTGGATTCATCAGAGTCATTGCCTACCCAGGATGGATCTCCAATGTGGTCCCAGTATCTAAATCTGATAAATCTATCAGGATATGTACAGACTTCAGGGACTTAAACAAGGCATGTCCTCTGGATGACTTCCCCCTACCTAATATTGATATGATCATAGACCTCACAGCAGGCTACCAAATATATTCATTAATGGATGGTTTCTCAGGCTATAATCAGATAAAAATTGCCCCTAAGGATCAAGAGAAGACCACATTTACATGTGCATGGGGCACATTTTGCTGGAACATCATGCCATTTGGGTTAAAGAATGTCGGTGCCACATACCAAAGAGAAATGACTACTATATTCCATGATATGATGCATAAAAACATGGAGGATTATGTGGATGACACCTTAGCTAAATCAAAGGAAAGGAGCACTCACATTGCTGACTTAAGAAAAATATTGGATCAAATAGAGTAATTTCAACTCAGGCTCAATCCAAAGAAGTGTGCCTTTGGGGTCCAATCAGGAAATGTCTTAGGGTTTATATTGTTTCAGCGAAGGGAATTGAGGTAGATCCTACAAAAGTCAAAGCCATACTAGAGATGACTCCTCCCTGCAACTTCAGTCAAATGAGGACATTACAAGGGAGACTTCAATCAATCAGGAGGTTCATGTCACAACTTGCTGACAGAGCACAACCCTTTACCAAATTACTACATATAGGGGTCACTTTCAAATGGGATGAACACTGTGAAGCGAACTTCAGAGAATTAAAAGAATACCTAGCTACTCCTCCTATTCTTATGGCACCCATCCATGGAAAGCCATTATTCCTATATATTTCAGCTACAGCTACATCACTAGGAGTATTTCTCACACAAGAGGATGAAACAAAGAAATAAAGAGCGATCTACTACATCAGTAGAACACTAGTCTTATATGAACTCAATTACAACATTATTGAAAAAGCATGCTTATCAGTTGTCTTTGCATCACAAAAATTGAGGCATTACATGCTATCACATACAGTAAGGCTCATTGCAAAGATAGATTCTTTGAAGTACCTCCTGAGAAAAATAGCATTAACGGGACGTCTGGCAAAGTGGGTCCTCATTCTGAGCGAATTTGACATTGAGTATGTAGACAAGAGGGCTATTAAAGGACAAGTCCTCATAGATTAGTTGGCTAATTCACCACTCCAAGATGATGAACCTTTAAGGATTGAATTCCCTGATGAGACCATTATGCATCTAACTAAGTATCCATGGAAAATGTACTTTGATGGTTCTTTCATGCAACAAGGCTCTGGGGCAGGGGTTCTATTCATAACTCCTCAAGGCTACAAGATACCCAAGTCTTACAAATTGATGTTTCCATACATGAACAACATTTATGAATATGAAGCATTGGTCAACGGTCTTAAACATGCTATGCAGTGGAAGATTGTAGAGTTACATGTGTATGGTAACTCCCAGCTCATTATCAATCAAGTCAATGGAGATTATCAGACGAAAGATGAGAAGTTGACACCCTAAAAACAACTAGTTGACGACTTAAAGAAGTACTATCTTTATCACATTCCAGTAGATACCCACAACAGAGAACAAAGCTGCAGATGCTATGGCTACATTGGCATCCATGTTGCAACTGGAGGAACATCAATTCTGCTATGACTTCTTAGTAGAAGAACTATCCTATCCTGCCTTTAATACCCCTGAATATCAAGTAATATGTGCTTTGAGCACCCGAGACCAATCTTGATATGCTAAGATCATTACTTACCTAACTGACCAAACCATTCCCAATGATCTATCAAGAAATGAAAAATGAGCCTTGATTAGGAAAGCATCACGTTATGTCCTCATAACTAATAACTTATATCGATGAGGTCTCAATGATATGCTTCTTATATGTTTAGAACTTGAAGAGTCAGATCGTGCATTAAAAGAAGTCCACGAAGGTGTATGTGGATCGCATTCAAACAGCTTTTCACTAGTAAAGAAACTGCTCAGAGTACGCTATTACTGGCCTACAATGGAAAAAGATGCTATTCAATTTTCCAAAACATGTCATAAATGCCAAACACATGGAAATATTATCCATGTTCCTGTCAGAGAACTCATACATTTCATAACACATTGGCCATTTCAGCAATGGGCCTTTGACTTGGTTGGACAAATATATCTCAACTCTTCAAATGTACACAAGTTCATCATTACGGCCACTAAGTATTTCATGAAGTGGGTCGAGGCCATGTCGCTAATCAAATCCACTAGAAAATAGGTGGCTATGTTCATTTTAAACTACATAATCTGTAGATATGGGATACCCTCATCAATTGTAACAAACAATGGGGACCAATTTAAAAATCAAGACATTGATAACCTTTGTGAACAATTCCACATCACTTGGCACTGCTCCTCAATCTATTACCCTAGAGGTAATGGACATGTTGAGGCATCTAATAAGAATATTCTCAAAATCCTACATAGAACTGTAAGTAAGTCTAGCAGAGACTGTCATTTACAATTAAATCTAGCATTATGGGCCTACAGAACAAGCATTAGAACACCAACTGGAGCCACGCCATTTTCCCTAGTCTATGGTGCTGAAGTAGTACTACCTATTGAGGTTTAAATCCCATCTTTGCAGATATCTTTACAAGTTCTTGTTACTAATGAGCAATACCGCATCGATAGGGTGAATTCTTTAGACCTACTTGATGAGCGCAGGCAGCAGGTGTTCAATCATCTAAAGGTGTACCAAGCATGCATGTCCAAGGGATACAATAAAAAGGTCAAACCATGCCAATTTCAAATGGGGGATCTTGTCCTAAAGGAGAATCCTACGAACCAGCCTAATAGAGAATAGAAAGGAAAATTTGAACCTAATTGGCTAGAAACTTATTTTATCACTGCTACTTTTGGGACTGGAGCTTATTAACTAGCTACACCTGAAGGAGACATTCTTCCAGACCCTATCAATACTTTACATTTGAAGCAGTTCTACGCTTAATGTTTGGCTAGCAAAGTTTGTACAGTGAAAAACTCAGAAAATACCAAAAACATTCAGAAAATTGACCCTGAAGAAATCCAAAAATAGTGGAAAAGGTCCTGAAGAAAGGTATCCTTGGTAAAAACCTAGCAAACAAGCACCTTGATACTACAAAAACATTCAAAAATAAAAAAATAAAAAAATAAAAATTGAAAAAGAGAAAAGTGCCTTGATGACAACCTGGTAAAATAGGCATCCTGGTAGCAAAAAGAATAAAAGTTTTGCCAAGTGGTGAAAACCTAGTAATTAGGCATCACTTGTATTTTGTGCTCCATCTATTAATACATTACTGATACTAAGCCTTCATGATTACACCTGTGCTAAGAGTTGACTTTGTTTCCTTACAAAAAGCTTATCCTCGCTTGGGATTTGTCTGTATTTCTGTCTTAGGATCAAGTCATTCTGCACTAGGGGCATCTTTTTCTAACATGTTAGGTCGTGTCTGCTGATTCATCATATGATGGTTTGTCTCATGGCACAATACTTCTCAATGTTTTCACTAAAATGTCACTTTCACGAAGCAAGGATGGCACAAACATTGCACTAACCTGAACAGTGTTCCTAAAAACACTACATTGGATTGCAAATAGGAAGAAAGTTATACATAGACATGGAACACATATTTGCTTGAATTCCAACCTTTTGATTAATGAATCTATACTGTGCTTGAAAAATGAACCGATAGTATTTTTCAATACTACTTAAACACAGTTTGATCTTGGTTTGATTATAACTCTTTTATGTTCCCATGATGTTTTAACTGGGGGCATCTAAGTAGTTATGATTTTTCTTTGATTGATTCATAATTGATAGTTGTTATGTCTTCTGAGTTACTCCATGACATCTGTGCAAAGATAGGGGGCATAACATTTTCTTGGTTTTCTGCGTATAGTGATTGTTCCAAATGATCCTATAAATTTCACCTAACTAAAATGTTTATGGTAAGAGTTGCCACTATGGGTGGATAGCCGCATATATCTTGATCTTTGTTATGTGTAAACTACGGTGGGGTTGAAACAATTTCCTTGTCTATTTTCTAATTCAGGTTCTCACTAAGGTATACGAAGCATAATGTACCCAAGGATATGAATTTGCAAGGTCATTGCGGGTCCAATATCTTGCCTTACACAGATTCTGATATAATAAAAGGAAGGTGACTATTTTGATATCCTGGCTTCTATGCCTTGATGCCTAAGTCTATTTCCAATATTTCATCTAATAAATATAGTATTCATACTTTCATAATATCAGTGGGTATTAGTGATTGTTATACTATCAGGTGGTATCCATTTCGAAAAGCACCCAATGATGATAAAAATGTCCAATATCTGCCAATCAGTGATGAGTCCTAAGAGTCTGCATATAGCTACATTTAGAGATTGCATGATGCATTTGTGAAATAAATAAAAGCATAAGGAATTTGAGCTCAAAAATGATTTCTATTTTCTTCTAAAAATCCAAGTTAATTACATCCATTTACTATTACTGATATTTATATCGTTGCACATCCATAGCATACATTTTGCATTCATAAAATGAGATAGAGGGAAAAAAAATTTATTTTATGCATCACATTTATTTCTACATCCTAAGTACATCCATGCATTTTGCTTGCATAAGAAAAACTCAAAAACATACATTTTGCATATTCACATGGTATCATTTGAAACATATTTATATCAGTGATTAATCCAAACACATAAATGATGTCATCATCTAATCTAACTCATCATAAAACCAAGATACAATCACATGTGAAAACAAATCTATCAAAACAGAGAGAACTCATGAATCATGTCAGAATCAGAAACAACTGCATCAGATATATATCAAAACATCATGATACAAAGATCAACAACATGGCACAAGTCTACACAAAGAGTATCCGAGTATCAGAATGATAAGAAGAATCATATATATATATAGCTCTGGCTTCCTCCCTCTCCCTAATCTAGAGGAGGAGGAGGAGGTGGTACAAATGGCGGTGGAGGAGGCATGGCTCCCTTAGACTGTTGGGCAACCCGTGAATAAGAAAGTGCTCTCTGGCCCTCTGGAACTGCAGCATGGTATAAAGAAAAGTAATAGGCTACTCTTTGTCCCTAGTGAGTGGCTATCTGAGCCTAGGCATCTCTCTCTGCTTTGAGCATATCACCCTGTCTATCCCACTCTGCCCTAAGGCACTCCATCTGTGCATCCCTATCTGTCAATAGATCCTCTAAAGTAGTGATGTGTGCTCTTAGCTACTCTCTCTCTCTCTCACTCACACTGAGATAGTGGGTCTCCATCTCTGCCAGAACCCCTTCCAAAATCCTGTCCTAAAGCTCTGTCCTGTGACCTATCAGGATGCCTCTGCTGCTCCCCTGTAAGTAATGGCTCTGGATCTATCCAGGGAGCAACAAATATGAATCGGGTGCGCCGACCCTCTCCACTACCACTGGGCACATCTATAGTGCCACCCACAGCTCCACCTCCCCTATCATCTCCACCATCATCCCTGTCATCTGGAGGAGGATGTCTCCCATCTCTACCTCCATCTCTACCTCTGTCCCTCCCTCCATGTCTACCAGCACCCCTATCTCTTTGTGCTCCTCCTCTCTCTTTGGTGGGATGATCATCCAGATCATAATCTATCAGATCCTCTATACAAGGAGTGGCCTCTTCAGGCACTATGAATCATGGAAATGGATGTTGAAGCATCTCTGTAGCATACCCATTGGAACAACCTACATCTACCACATCCCGGTGAAGATCCCAATCAACTCTAACCATGTCTCTAATCTCCTGATGGGCAGTCTCATAACTAAGTTGGGCACCCCATAATGGTGCCTCATCATGGATTCGAGCATATACAGTCACGTCATGGGTCCTGCCCTGTCGTCGGTCGAACTGTCTTGAAACTCAGGTATGAACAAACCACTCTACAATGTATCTGGTCCTCCCAATAAGGTACCTACTCTAAAACAAAAATGGAACCTGCCTAGCATCCGAGGTCCACTCCTCATAGTCTAAGTATGGCCACCATACTACCTCTATTATATCATCAAAAAGCCTCTACCAGTACTCTACCTTACCCAGATGGGGCTACTGAATCAGACTGATATACATATAAACATAAGGATACTCAGGTGCTCGCTACCTATCTACAATGGGTCATGTCACTAGGATGTGCTCCCAGGCCCAGATCAGAAGAATCAAAATGCCCATAATCATGCTCCGAGTATAATGATAGACAATCTTGTGGAGCTCTCGATACATATGGGTCAGAATACAGCTACCCCATGCAAATCTTCATCTTGAGATGACCATCTGCTCCAACATATCTACTCATCCTACAAGGAATCTGTGTTATCCTATGTCTAGCATCAAGATGCCACCAATCAAGCCTGCTAAATATATAGATAATCAATCATAATGATCGCACATGTAATCCCAAGAAAGGTATCTCTGATCAATGGTATCATCCTGGAAATACCAATGAGCTGCACCAATCATCACAGCAGAAGTCAACTTAAAGTGCACCTCACAGCCAATAATAGGAACTCACAGTATGCGCCATACATCCTCAGGAGTGACTGTCATCTCCCCGGTCGGGAGATGGAAGGTGTTGTGCTCTGAGTGTCATCTCTTGATAAGAGCTGTCAATAGCCCTTGATTTACCCCTATATTGGGTAAACCAATCAAGGATTGTAATCCGCAACAGACCACTACCTCCTACTCATCATCTGACAAAAGTCTGGCCAAGGCAAGCATGCACCCTGGATATGTACCTCAAAATGCAACTACCTCAAAATTGACCTATTTTTGGAAATACAAAGATAAATCAATGTTCTATCTATGACAAAAATGCAAAAACATAAGTCAACTAAGTGATTCAAGGTCTGTGAAAGACAGTTCACAATTTGCACAAATTCTAAGTCTAAAAACCAGATGTGATCCTGGATATACAGGGTGCCATCTTTTTACTGGATATGATCCGAGAAAAATAGGATGCGATTGAGAATACAGGGTGCGATTGAGAAAATCCTGGATGCGACCCCAAAAATAGGGTATGATGCTTAAAAAAAAGGGGATACAACATAAACTGGATTTCTTCTCCTAAACTAAGCTAAAAATAGAGTAATCAGATGTGATCCAAGAAATACTGGATGCGATGTAGAAATCTGGGAAAACAGGATGTGATTTAGGAAATACCAGATGCGACGCGGGTTTAACAGGGTGCGATCTAGAATCTCGGATGCGACCCAGAATTCCAAGGGCTCTAAAAACTACATAAATGCATGAAAATCAAAATTACAAAATTCACGAGGTAGTTTTGTGAGTAGTTACCAGAGGTGCATAATCGGTCGAGCGCTGATGATGACGACTGAGCTTGAAATGATGCTTCCTAACTGGGACCACCATCTTCTTTGCAGAGCTCTCAAATTTACTATGGGTAAAAGTGAAAATGAATAGTAAAATGGTAATTTTTGAGATATATATTAGTCTTTTGAGCTATTTAGGGGTTCTGAAACTCCTCCCAGGCAACTGAAACTCTATTTTTGTTCTCTTTTTGATCAATTAGGAACCAAATCGAAGGTGCCTAAGGTCTTTTATGCAGTAGAGTAACATTTTTGCGGCAACTCCTAAAAATGCAGAATTGCTCCATTTGTTCCAAAAATCTGTCAAATTGCACATTTATCATAAATCTTGGTCCGACATCATTTTATCAGTCTCACCCCTCACATTTTCACATAATTAACTTGGTTCTTGTGTGTTTATTCTTAACACACTCTTGTTTCTTCGCTTCTTCTATTCCTTTCTTTCTAGACCTCACCGCTCCTACAAGTGATACATTATTTCAATAGAGGGATTTCATTTATTTCCTTCAATTTCATTCCCGGGCGGCATGATCACACTATCATCAATCAATTCTTGCTCAAAATAGCATTAAAAATGACTTTGTTATCAAACAACTAGGGGCGTGATAGTTTCTTTGACTAAGTCAGAATTGTTGGATAGAAAGCTTTGGTTCTCATAAGTTGGATATCTTGTGTTTCCTCATTTTAAAAAGATTCTTAATAAGCTCCTGACAGCTTCATACTGACTTTTGCATGACAACCAAGTTTGGAATCAGTATTATCAATCTTTAGATGATAACCAAGTTTAGAATTGGTATCTTTAAGACCTTTGCGTATTGACCTTTGTTCGATCAATTTCAAAGTAAATTCTATCAATTTAGTTTAATCAAGTGTGAGACTGATCTCATTAGGCATTTTGTTTGATCGTGAGCAAAATCCTCAACCTTTCTGAAGTCAAACATCAAAAACTTTCTTTGAATCAAATGTGTTGCTCGCACATCTATTCAAAGAGGGGCAAATATAACCACCCTAATTTGGTCTGCTCTAACCATAGACCATATTTTCCCTAAGTGTGATCGTACCCCCAATTATGTCCAGACAACTCTTCAATCAGCTGGCATAATTCATTCAAATCAGATTTAATCTCCTAAGTGATCTAATTACTAAATTTTATTAATCGCCTAAGCCAATCAAATCAAATCAATTTAATTCAAATCAAACATGGCTAAGGTAATTAATTTAAGAGGAATTAAATAAATCTCTATTTATATCTAATCACTTGCAAACCCTATCTTCTAGCCCAAATTAATCTAATTAATTGGATATAGTCCTAATTAATTGTCTAAAGCAATAAAAAGCTTAAATAATTAATATTCCTATTTCTGAATGAATATATTTAATATAATTCATTTCATTAATATTCCCCTAAACCCCTAACCTAACCTGCCTCAACCCCCTTGACCCTAGGTACAAACCCATCCCAACCTGTTCAACCCATGCTAAATCTAATCCTAATCCCAATCCCATTCTAACCCACCTCCTAATGATGTCACATTCCTAAAAATGTGATTAGGAACTCAACCCACTCAAGAAAGTCAACTTTCTCAAGCCTGACTCTAAACCCTCTCCATGCCTCTTAAATGCTTGCATTTAATGCATATGACTCAAGCCCATGCTTCTTTAATGCCTTTGGAATTTAAAGCCTCTTACACCTCATTAATGGGTTTTGCAACTCCATTAATGACCCTTGTCCCCCCTTTCTCTCCTCATTTCTTCTATAAATAGGAGTTTTTGAGCTCAAATAAGCCTGAATTTTAGATCAAAAATGTTTTGTTATGCTGCTTAGATCATTTGTGAATTCATGTTGCATTGTAGATTTAATATTAGGCATTGTTATTATCTTCATTTTTAGAGCTAATGTACATGTTTCTTTATCATTTAGATTAGTTTTAATAGAATCTTTCATGCTAGGTTGTATATGTCACTGGAAAAGGCATAATCTGAGGGCTATTATGTTTTTTTTTCATACTCTTCCTAGTTAGAAAGCAATAGATTGATTTTAGTGGATTTACATGCTTTACTAACCTTATTTTCAAAAACATAATGATCTATTGAAGTGTTGTGTTGTAGGTAACGGGTGCACTATTTCATACACACACTTACAAACATATGTCGGCCTAGAAAAACATATTGGCTCGAATACAAAATAAAGTGTCTTGTGATATACAATGAATATCAACATGCTAGCATCAGACCTAAATGATAGATCACACATATGGAAAACTCATTCCACCCTATCATAGGACCCAAAGATAAGTATTACATGAGATAACCACATTAGTGAAACATAAGAAATGGAAAACAATGCTACGTAGGAAGATCACTCACCAAATCAAATTCAGATATGAGAGGGCTATCCTGTGTTACATTAGGAACACCCACAAAGGCTTCACCCTCAAACCCAAACTAGATTAGTAAAGCCCAAAATGATGGAGGGATGCTAATATTAAATCTTGATTTGAAGATGGAGTATGGGGATTGAGTTCCTTTTATGTTAAGATGTATATGATATGTAGAATGATATGAAAGACTATGAAATAAATTGATGCTATGACCAAGAAAATGACTGCTAATAATATGTAATATCATATCTGATGCATAAAAGTAAATACAAGATGAAAATGGAAAGAAAGAAATCACCTTGAATACTAGGAGGGAACAAGTGAACTTCAGATATGGATTTTACTATCACAAAGGTGTCAGGAACAACAACTATTCTAGATCTAGAACCCTGATGCCTATATCTTCTTACTGTAAAATTATAGATTCCCATGACTATGCCAACTCAAGTTGACCTTGTCCAATAAATTTAGCATTGTCTTGGAGACTCAAAATCTAACAAATTCTATACAGGATAAGTCAATAGTTTTGTAACTCTGAAATTCTAGAACTGAAACTCTAGCAACTTATTCGTACACACAAGAAAATGGGGAAAATGTTGTGGAAAGGGGCTTGCCTTGGTCAATCCCCCATATAGGAATAAACCTTGAAATGAAATGGAAATTTCATAAGGAAAGTAATGTAAACAAGATAAATGTCAGTTTTACCTTTCATGAAAACCCTCATGGATGGATGTGGAAATCAGTTAAATCCACAAGGATGCTTGTATGTTTGGAATGTGTTGTAGAATCAAGGGTGCCTTCACAAATGCAATTGATCTACACTTGCCAAATCCTAGATATTCAATGAATGTATGCTTGAAATCTTGAATGGAGAAGAGGAATGTATCTTCTTGATTGTTTGAGAATTCATGTACTTGGCTACAATGGAAGATAAATTTGGATCAATGAGAGAAGATTGCCTTTGCTTGAATGGAATAATCCTTGGAGATCTTGAAATAGATTCTTTCCTTCAAATCTTGAATCCACCACTTCAATTGCACAACTTGAATGCTTGATTGCTTGCACTTGATCAATTGATTGCTTGCATAGAATAGTAATGGATTGCACAATAATTATGGATGTCAAAATTAGAGGAGAAGACCCCCTTTTATACTCATTTTGGGATTCAAGATTGCCAAGCCAACCATAAATAAGGATCAAGAAGAAGAAAATTTACATTGGGACTAGAGCCCACTTAATCACAATGCTCTAGAACAAGGCCAACTTAGTTCAACCTAGTTCTAGAATTTCTAGATTCAAGGAAGATTTGGGCCTTGGAAAGTGTGAAATGTTTTGGGAAATAAAATGAAAGATGCAGGAAATCAAGCATAAACACATTCAAATCTTGAAATCACTAAAATTTGGTCTAATAGGTCCTAAAAGACATCCAATAATGGGTGCTAACTTTTTAGGATGATACAATTACATATCTTAAGCATCGAAAGATAAATGTTTTCAAGGGCCGATGTGAACACCACAACCAAGACCATGTCTTGATCATGAAAAAATTTAGTACAAACCAAAGAGTAGTACCGAGAAGGAATTATCCAAAGATTGAATACAACTGTTATACATAAATTACCGACATACGGCATGAATGACCAAATACCAAAGGATACTCGAATAAATTTGAACACAACAACCATCCAAACTTCATCCATAGGATAACCAAAAATATATACTGCCATTATCAAACCAAGGATAACTATCCATAATATCTATTACCATATAGTACTGTATAATATATATCAATTATGTTTGCCACCCAGAGCACAATCAATTGGTATACTAGTTTTGACATCAATGACAACAATTCTAACAACAATATATCAACACTTACTTGGGGTCTTAAAGTGTGTCATCCTTCATCAAGAATCCCTTTTTCACATAGCAATGGCGGGGGCTAAAAGTTTGCATTCTTGTTCTCCTCCCCTCTTTGTCTTGAAGATGTTATCTTTGTTCAAGAACTCCTCTTAAAGGTAGATGTCTTGTAGCCAATATCTCTTCCTTTCAAGGGTATCTTCCCACTTTTGGATATCCTTGCATGATTATATATTCCTTTTCTAACAAGAGTATTCACTCTTTACTAATGTTATGACATACATTGTTGTTTTAAGGATATCTCCTTGTTGCTAGAAGTAGGTATCCTTGTTCTCTTTTCCTTATGATTATACCATAGTCTATATCATCATCATGAGGGGGTCATACATGTAGCCTCCTTGTATATTATGCAACCTTATTGATCCCTAAGGAGACTATGCTTTCCTTAGGACTGATCACTTTTACTTGTCCTTAGACTGACCATTTTTTTAATCCTTAAACTGATCCCTTTTTGCTCCTTAGAATGACTTATTTTATTGATCCTTAGGCTAATCATATTTTATGGATCCATATAGATACTATGATTTTTTTAGGACTAATCCCATAAGTTTCCCCATGTGCAAAATTTTTTAAGTCACCACGTGCACAAAATTTCATAAGTTGTCCTTTGTGCAAAAATTTTAAGGTGGAATTGACTAACATAACAAAACTTTCTAGATCATCAATTCTCCTTCTCTCTCTCTAGTATTATTGGAACTAGAATAACACAACTTTTTAGCCTTTCTACTATTTCCTTCCTTTCTCTCCCATGGATCACCTAGTATAGCACAACTTGATAGACTGTTGGATTCGTGGCCTCTCTCTTTCCTTCCATGCTCTCATATCTTTTATAGTGTGTTAGATCATGGACTGGTGTCCTTTGTTTATTCTCTATCCCTTTCCATGTGATCACTTGTGATTTTGCAATATCTTTGCAAACATGATGCTAGTGGTTGGGATATTTTTTTATCGAGGTCTCTTCGACTAGTTGATTTGAAGTTTTGTTTTTAGTACTGAACCTTTTGTTTGTGTCATTTGTCTTTTTGTTTTTTGTTTTTTTATGCCCTTGCCCATGGTTTTCTTAGTTAAGACCCTTTTCTTGGGTGGATTTTATCCTTAAACTTAGTGATGGTTTATCTCCTTGCGGTTTACCCATGACCATTCCTCTCTTTTCCCTATATTTCTCTTCTCTCTCATTTACTTTACCATGAGAATGAGGTAATATCATACTCTTTCTAAAGTGGGGGATAAATTTACCATCATAAATTATAAGCACATAGCATGTGTGTACAATTTCATGATTATTTAGCACCCACCTTAGTGTGTTTTCATAGGAATTCATATGACACTTAATGGACACCTAAATTCAAATATAAGTCCTCTATTAATTGAATTTCATTTAAAATTGAAGCAAGCCCTTATTTTTATGTGTGACCTCTATTATTCATCCAATCCAATAATGTATTTAATCACATAGGCCCTATGTTTCCATTTGTAGACTTTGTGTTATGTCTTGACCTCAAAATCAATTATGCCCCATAATCCAACATCCACTAATTATCCAGGACCTGTGGTTATGATTCGAGCCTTGATTGGATGGAACATAATTCCCAGGGCATTGTGTTCCCAAAGGTTTAGGCTAAAACTTGAATTAGGGCCTCATCTTGGTAATTTAGTGGGGTATTTAGATTTATGGATGGCCTCCCAAGTTTTAACCCTCGATATATTGTGAGAGGTATATAAGTGGCCTATATCTCCTCATTTTGGGATCTGTGACTACACTCAAGCATCCACATCATTTATCAAGCAATCAAGTTCAAGGTTTAAAGGCAATCATCCAATAATTCAAAGATTTAGAATTCTTGTCAATAATTCAAGGTGTTCTTCTCCATGGATCATTATTTCCCTCATTGAAGGCCAAGAAAAAGGAGCATTCTATCAAGAAAGGAACACATACATCTACATTCATCCAAGTCTTATTTCTTCTTCTCAATCAACCATTATGGTGAGCTACAACATCCATTACACAAGGTTTTTTATTTCATGATTTCCTTTTGGGTTTTTGTGTTAATTCAAAGCTATTACATCATCATATTTGATCACATTCAAAGAAGCAGTTGCATTGCCAAGGTGTGACATACTTCATTTTTTAGATCTAGCCTTTACTATATGAAAATGCACTCTCATTAGTTTATTACATTTAAAGGTTGATTCCAAACAAGGGTTTGACCAAGGAAAACCCCTCTATCCAACCTTATTTCTCATCTTTATGCACGTAGGAACAAGTAGCTGAGATATAAGGACTTAATTCATAAAGTACATGATCTGATGGAAAGACTGCAACTGGTTCCAAGAAAATTTGTTGGGAACAAATCACCTCAGGTTATCTATTCCTAGGAAGAAAATGATAGGGTGTTGTGTACCTTGAAAATTCACCCCAAATTCAGACTATAGGTTGGTACAACTTTCTATTCTTTGTTTCCAGTCATTACAATTGTTTGTCTATATTTTTTATAACGTGTCATACCAGCTCATTTGGCCTTCTCTCTAGCATTATCCTAACATTTTTCTCCTCAGTTCAACTTCCTCCAATTCATTATTGTGAAGGATTATTGACTCACTTAGTGCTTAAGTCCTACTTTATCCTATTGGGTCATCTTCCTCCGATTGTGCATTAGGATAAGGAGGAACAATCTACCTTGCGCACCATTTTCTCATAGTACAATAAGATAAGGAAACCATCTATTAGAGAAATAGGAATCAATTATCTTAACTAATCCCAACTCCTCCAAACTCTCACCCACTAATTTTATTTTAAGCATTTCTTTCTTCTACTCCACCTTGAGATGCTCCTCTAGACCACTTTTTTTATGTTCTTTTATTGCAATCTTAAAGAGGGTTGGGCTCTACTTCCTTTTCCTAGATCTAGATCCTCTAGTTTATATGGACGAGCAAGAATAACTAGGCTCAATCCATCTGTCAACTCATTTTTCCTAGTTGGCTCCAAATCATAAGGAACCACATGAATATGATTTATATCCATTTGCATAGAAGGAAGCTAAACTTGCAAGTTGTCTTGATTGACATCCTCTCTAGATACTAATTAATCCACCCTTAAATTACCTACTCCAAAATGCATTAATTTTAGGATCACCTGTTGTTGGTCAAAGTCTTCTAAGGTATCAGATTAATTGTAAGTTACATCAATGTGTCTAACCTCGAGAGTTTTCTGACGCCCTCTTCCCTTTTTACAAGGATTTATTGGTATAAAACCACATTGGTCAAATTACCCCTCTGATATAGGGTCTTTCCCTTCATCCTTCATTAATGTTGGGTGAGTAGGCTCATTGGTTGAAGTCCCTACAAGGTTAAACTGGGTCATTTAGTTTGTAAATGCTTTCACTTATGATATATTTAACACCAACCACAAGAGAGCTTCATAATCAAGTTGTCCAATCCATGATATGGACCCAAGATAAATTTCTAATAAATCCCAAAAAGGATTATTTAAATCAATTTCAATACAAACACAATCATAAGAACTTACTTTTTTATCTAGCAATTATTGTGACATACCCAACTTCTTGCAAAGCAGTAAAGAAACTATATGCAAAATCATTCCTCCAAAATTCCAATGAGAACCAAGGGGACCACACCCAGATATGAACCCTTGATGAAAGCTCCATAGGATTAAAACTACCATATTAAGGCTTGATGAACAAACCAACCTAATTGTAAAAATAAGGACCTCTCTCGAAGGCCTTATTTTGATATTTTAGGCAAGTAAACACCACCATGATGTAATTATTAGCTTCTAGCATCACCTCCACATCACCCTTCAAATCCCAAGTCTAGACCAAGCCAATTATTTTGAAAAAGGAGAGGGACCCAAATTCTTATAAACTTGCAAATTGAGGGATGATTAGTCAAGCATTTTTCATCCTCCATAATTGAGTTTGATTGAATTACTAAAACCAATCAAGCGTGGATCCTCTTAAGGCATCCATTCACTTTTAGAATCCCATGGCCTCCTTTTTGAGATGAACACTCTAAATTCATGATATTTTTTTGAATATTAACAACACTTGTATGCATGGAAAAGGATATACAACCACCTCAAAACCTCACAAAATGACACATTTTTCTTAACACTTAATCCTTCAAAAGAGGCCATGCTCAACAAAAGGAAGAGGGAATTCCTCAAAAAAAATGAGCCCTCACTAAACTAGGAAAATCCCCAACCACTCCTCAAATGCCTTAAAAAAACAAGTAGAAGCCATACACCTGCTTGAATTGATCTCACTAGACACTCACTCAAAAAATTTCTTGACACACTCCTAAGAGCAAAGAAAAAGAGAGCAAGGAACACACGCAAACACAAGTAAATGCACGCGCGCACACACACACACACACACACACACACACACACACACACACACACACACATACACACACATGAGTGTATATACATGAGAGGAGATGTAGATGACTTGGGAAGAATCAACATGATATTTACCACCTGGAAAGATGAAAACATAATTATTTAAACTTCCTTGAGGATATTCCAATTGTATTACTTCATCTTATAAGGGATGAGTTACACTATGGTTGAGAACATTAACTACAACCTATACCATTATCAGGAATATGATTTTAGTTGAACTCATTACCTACAATAATTCTTCTATTTTTACTTAATTTTATTCTACAATGCATCTCATGACACATTTGATCTCTTATCTATCCATTTGATCTCTTATATATATATATATATATATATATATATATAGAGAGAGAGAGAGAGAGAGAGAGAGATAGAGAGAGAGAATTATGCAACCTTGCTACCACTAACCCAAATTAGTAAAATGGCTCAACCAAGAGTCTATCTCACAAAGCATTTATGGGTGATAAGATTTTCAAATCATAAATATTTAAGTCATATTATTATTTAGCCAATAGGTTATTTGTGGGAGCTTTGCTCCGGGAAAAAGAAAAAAGAAAAAAAGTTACCGAAAATTGTCAGCCCTTCCCATTTTTTCACTATTTTCCAGTTGTTTTTTCAATCTTACAAATCTCTAACAAATTTCTAATTTTTATCTATTTTTTCTCATCCATATTTTCTAATATTCAACACTTTTGGCATTTTTTTCTATTATTTCCATAATCATTTTGAGCGTATTTACAAAAATTTAGGATTATAAAGACATTCTTTATTTATGCTTCCCTAATTATGCATGTAGCTATATCTATTTTTATATTTGTAGGTGCATGATCTAGAATGAGAGCAATGAGAGTGATGCATGTGTGTTTCTAATAATCTTTTCTTCTATGTTTTTGTATTTTGGTTGTTCAATATTCATGCTTAATGGAGCGCCAATATTGGATCTTTTTTAGTAATAATTGAGAGGGGGATGAATCAGTGGCCTCAAAAATATTCCAATTAATCAACCCAAAAACTTAGTATCACAATATTAAGCCTCTAGTTATCTTCAGTCCTGTAAGATGAATGCCTTCAAATATACTTATTAAATAACTACTGCTCGGAGTGCTTTGTTAAACCTTATTCTTTAAGTTTATCGAATAGTAGTCTTTTAATTTACCAAAAAATAGTAAATTACTTAGAGTATACCAATCAATCCAAATTAGCTATGTGTAATGCAAAACACTAAAGTAATGACTCATAAACACATTGACACGTGGATTTTTAATGTGGAAACCCTGTTAAGGGAAAAACCACTTGGGACCGGTAACCCAAAATTTTCACTCTTCAGAAGTGAGCTCGGTGAAGAGTCAACGTTGTTAAAGGTTACAAACACACTATTAGGTGTGACCTTGTTAGAGGATTTAAAAGATTAGTTTGTCACTTGATATCTGGAATTTCTATGCTACTTTCCTTGTCCAAACTCTTCTGGTGTTTCAAATGGTATCTAGCATCTCACGCTATCTTCATGATCAAACTTTTTGATACTCCTTGGGATGTATGTCAATATAGAAAGGATCTTTAAATCCTACTTGATTAAGAGACTTTCTGAATCAATGGTTAAACTAAAAAAGTATGATTTGTTCACATATATAACTTATACTTGCAGATTTTTAGATTTATTGTAATCTCATTAAACCAATCTGATCAATATATCTTTTCAATACCTTTGCTCCACTCTTGTTCTACTCGGTGATGCTATGCTCTGTTGCTTGGTGTCCGCAGAAACCTTTATCTCTTTCCTCAGCTTGATTGATCAGGACTGTATGAAGTTGTTCTTCATCAGTTTCTCTCCAACATCCTCTCTTTTTTCACTCCCCTTAATTCGTAATGAATTAAATTGTCTCTTTATAGACATGATATCAGTGTTTCTAGGTTCTTAATTTTCTTGATCTTGGCGTGATCCACAATATTAGCCAATCTGATTTAAAGCATAACTTCATGTTTTATCTCGTAGAAATCTTCTTTCCAACTAGACAAAACAACTTTAAATCCTTTACTTATCTCTGGCTTTATCTTGTCGATGAAAACAATGATAGCTACCAGTTAAGTCTATATTTAGCTCTGCCAGCTAGATATTTTGTCATTTCTGAACTCTAGTTCACTTCAGTGTTTTAACTCTTTGATAGCTTCGGTCAACACTCTAGTTCTCCTTGATCCTTGAGCTTCTCTATCAGGGTTATCTATCCTTCGGGCTTTACTACAAAGTTATGCTCATCGGTTAACACTGTAATTCTGGCCATCGGTTATGCTTTTGATTCTGCTCATCGTTAATGCTTTTCGGGTTTCTTGCTTGGGCATCATAGTGACTTAACTTTCAATTATCTCTGCCCATCGGGTTCCACTAGTTGTCGGTGTTTGTAGTCACTTAGTGAATACATGTCTTTTATGCATTACTGAAAGCATAATCTTTTTCTCTCTGGTTCTCTGAAGTCTTTTGACACTTTAATTATAACCGATTAGATTATATCAATTTGACATCAATGATAATACAATCCATTAACTGATTTAATGTATTGCATTATCTTTCTATATTTCGGTGATCAACTTAACATCTTCAAACATTCAGTCAGTTACATGTCATCAATATCTCCCTTTGGCATTGATGGCAATACACTACATTATCATACTATACTATTACTAATACAATATGAAATATAACAGTTTCATCAATCTTTCCTATTGTAACTATTACAAATGTTTGGTTCTCGGTAAGCTCAAATAGCTTATATTTATTTCTTGCAGAGTGGGTTTCTTTAATCTCCAATCCCTTCATTGGATAGATGTAGCATCTTTTGTTTCTATTCTGATATGTGCTCTTCCTTGACCGTTCCTCTTCTTGATAATTTCTTTTTCTTTTGACAACAATCTCTCCCTTTGTTACTTCTCTCCCTTAGATGGATATTTCATATGTAATCAATCTCTCTCCCTTTGAATATTGATATCTCTTCCTTTTGATTCTTAAGAACTTCTCTTCATGGATACTGATATAGTATTTTACTGATAATGAGATCATCTCTCCCTTATGAATAATGAGATAATATGATAATGAGATAATCTCTCCCTTTGACAACATTGCAACACAAAAATTTTTATATATCATCTTTCATCTCTTTATATAATATATTCCTTAAATTTCCCTATCCATCAGTAATACAATGTCTCTCGTATTCGGTGTAGACTTGTACCTTATTGTATACAGATGTATCTGTTGTTGTTCATCTCAGTGTTTGCATCAACATGAATGATCTTCTAATTATGTGTAGGCTGACGTAGCCTCCTAGTCAGCTCACTGACCGATAGACAAGGGTCAGACACCTCGTTTTTGTCTTAGGTACTCAAATGTATCTTTCAATAATGGCTTGGTGAATATATCAGGTAATTGTTCCTTTGATTGAACATATTCTTGTATCACCTCCTTTGCTTGCACTTGTTCTCTCAGATAGTGATACTTGATAGCAATATGCTTAGTCTTAACATGCATGACTAGATTCTTAGAAATGTTAATTGCATTGGTATTATCATAGTAGATAATTCTTTGTTCAAGAATCTTCATATTCATACCTTCCAGCAACTATTTGATCCATGCAATATTGGAGCAATTTTCAGCAACAACCACATACTCTGATTCTGCAGTAGACTGAGAAATGCATCCTTGCTTATTGCTAATCCATGTGACAAGTCTGTCACCCATGAAGAATGCGCCTCCAGTTGTGCTCTTTCTCTCATCAATGTTTCCAGCCCAATCACCATCTATATAGACTTGTAGCTCAAATTTTTCTTTTCTTTTATACCATAAGCCATAGTCCTCGGTGTTCTTCAAATATCTCAGAATTCTCTTGACAGCAATCATATGTGATTCTTTGGGATTAGCAGAGAATCTTGTAACTATTCCAACTGTATGTGCTATATCTAGTCTGGTATGAACAATATACATTAGTTTGTCAATCATTGATCTATACAAGGTCTGATTTACCTCATTTGATTTGTCTTCTTTTGTCATCTTACATTTGGTAGCCATAGGTGTTCCAACTGGTTTGGAATCTTCCATCTTGAATATCTTCAGCACTTCTTTGGTGTTTTTGGACTGAGTGATATATATGCATGCATCTTGTTGAAGAATATGTAGACCAAGAAAGAATTTGATCTCCCCAAACATAGACATTTCAAATTATTTTCTCATTTCATTAGCAAAGGATTTGCATAACATTTCATTTCCCCCAAAAATGATATCATCAACAAAAATTTTAGCAATCAGAATATTACCATCGATATCTTCTTTTAAGTACAGATTGTTATTTTCACTTGTTCTTACAAATTTAATGCTAATGAGATAGGAGTGAAGTCTTTCATACTAGGCTCTAGTTGCTTGTTTCAATCCATACAAGGATTTATGTAGTCTACATACCATGTTTCTCTTGCTTGGATCAACAAGCCCTTCTGGTTGTTCAATGTATACCTCTTATTCTAGTATTCCATTTAGGAATGTAGATTTGACATCCATCTGGTATACCTTGAATCCTTTGAATGCAGCATAAGAAAGTAAAATTCTAACTCCTTCTAGTCTAGAAACAAGTGCAAAGGTTTCTCTATAATCAATACCTTCTTCTTGTGCATACCCCTTGCATACTGACCTTGCTTTGTTTCTTGTGACCTCTCCATTCTCATTCAGCTTGTTTCTGAATATACATTTGGTACCAATGACATTCTTTTCATCTGGTCTCGGTACTAGTGTCCATGTATTGTTCTTCTCAATCTTTTCTATTTCTTCATTCATAGCACTGACCCATTCTTCATTCTCATGTGCAATATTAACAGATTTAGGCTCAAAATCACAAAGTAAACATCTAGTGTTTAGTGACTTACTTCTTGTTCTCATTCCAGCCTTCTTGTCTCCTATGGTTTGATTCTGTGGATGATGTCTTTTGACATACTTGGAAAGTTTTGGTTCAGCTCTTTGTTCATCATTCTGATCATCTTCATGACCTTTGTTCTGATCTCCATTGCTCAGAACATCATCTTGAGGATTTTCCTGATTTTTGGTAATTGCAACATGATGCTCGGGTGCAATGTTCTGTTGCTCGGGAGTGATACATTTTTTCTTGGGTAGAGTATCAAGTTCTGCATAAACAAACCTGTTGTAGTCCTCTGGTTCTCTTCTACTTTCCTTATCATTCTTTTCTGCAAATTCATCTATTTTCACATTTGCACTTTCAATGATCTTGTTAAGACATTTATAAGCCTTGCTTTTGGTTGAATATCTTAGAAAGATACCTTCTTCACTTTTGGAGTCAAATTTTCCATTTCTATCATCTTTCAAAATATAACATTTACTGCCAAAGATTCTTAAGTAACTTACATTGGGTGTGTGACCATACCAAAGGTCATAGGATGTCTTCTTTGTGTCCTTATTCAATTATACTCTGTTTAATGTGTAGAAATTAGTACTGACATCTTCCCTCCAAGAAGTTTGATTGATTATCTTCTGAATCATCAATGTTTTTGCACAGTCAATAATTGATTTATTTCTCCTTTCAGCAATACCATTTTGTTGTCGTGTTCTCGGTGTAGAAACTTGTCTTTTAATTCCATGATCATTGAAATAGTTAGTGAATTCATCTAAAATAAATTCCCCTCCCATATCTGACCTTAAGCATTTCAATTTCTTATCACTTTGTTTTTATATCATAGTCTTATACCATTTAAACATCTTGAATGCTTATGATTTATCTTTTAAGAACATAACTGTCATCATTCTAGAATAATCATCAAGAAAGAGAATAAAATACATATCTCCATAGTAACTCTTTTTCCTCATGAGTCCACATAGATCAATATGGAATAATTCTAGAATTGTATTAGATGTATGGGTTTTAGTCTTGAAACTAGACTTTGTCATCTTACCTTTTTTACAATTCTTGCACATAATATGCTCAGGCTTAGTCATGCTTGGTAAGCCTCTGACATTCCTTTTATTGCTTATCTTTATCATGTTGTAAAAATTTATATGACACAATATTTTGTGTCACAACCATATGTCTTTGTTTCTATCCATTAAACAAGTGGTATTAATGTCATCAAGATAGAAAAGGTTACCTTTTGTCTGCTCACCAGTTTCGATCAACCTTCCTGATTCATTGAAGATCTTTACCTTCTTATTCTCAAATGCTACTCTGTGACCTGTATTGTTAAGCTGTGAAACACTTAACAGATTATAATTCAGTCCTTTTACCCAGTAAGCATTTTCACATTTGATCAGGTTATTCAAAATTATAGTTCCTTTATCTTCAACTGAACAAGGTGTATCATTTCTCATTCTTACTAAACCACCATTATAGTATTCAAAAGTCTCAAAATATTGTTTATCACCGGTCATATGGTGAGTACAACCACTATCTATAATCCATACATCATTATTACTAACCTTAGATATGAGTGCAGTTTCTACATACCTTTCTTCTCCTTCATTTGAATCATCCTTCAATGCTACAAATACCATCTCAATGTCTTCTTATGATTCGGTGTCAGTGTCATCAGCTTTGTTCTCATCTAGGTGACAATCTTTCTTCCCTTTTTCATTGTAGTCTTGGGTATCTCTTTTGTCAGATTGTCAGTTGCTTCAGTAATCTTTGTTATCACCTCTATCAAACTTCATCTCATATGATCTGTCATTACTTTTGTCATATTTTCTTTTGTTTGGACATCTTGCAGCAAAGTGTCCAACCTCTTTACAATTGAAACATACAAGTGGTAATTTACCTTTGTATCTACCTTTGCCTCTATGTAATCTTCTTATCATTAGTGCTTCAATCTCATCAAGTCCTTGATCCTCATTATCACTTTCACTATAATTTCTAATAGCATGTCTATGACTTGAATTACTTATTTTTAAAGAAGATTTGAATGAATATTCTATAGATGGTAAGACACTATTATCAAAGTTATTCATCTCCAATGAAATTAGTCTACCAATCAGACTATCTAGAGTAACTGTATTGTTCGCAACTACTCTCATTTCTTGAATAACAGAAACTCTAATAGCATATATAGGCAGTAAGGTTCTTAAGATTTTACTTACCACTATTTCCTCTTCAAGCACACCTCCAACTCCTCAGATATCATTGACTACCTCTTTGATTATGCAACTATACTGAGTGATATTTTCTCCTTCTTTCATCCTTAGGTCATCAAACCTCCCTCTTAGACTTTCTGCCTTGGATCTTAGTACATTAGCATCTCCTCCATGTACCATCTTCAACTTATCCCACATTTTCTTTGCAGAGGTGCAAGTTTTGACATCTTCAAACTCAGCATCAGAGAGTGATGAGGCAAGTTCTATCATCATGCAATTATGTGCATGCTTTTCTCTCAATTTCTCAAGAGTGTGAGGTCCTATAGGTAACACATATTCACTATCAAGGTATTGAGTAACATCATTACCAATACCTGACAAGTGGAGTCTTATTCTACTTTGCCATGATGCAAAGGTGTCTTTATTCAACTTGGGCACATCTCATATGTCCATCTTATGATCTTTTGCTTGAGTCGTTAAACTCCCTTTCTAAGCACACAAGCTCTAATACCAATTGTTAGTAATAATTGAGAGGGGGGTGAATCAGTGACCTTAAAAATATTCCAATAAATCAACCCAAAAAATTAGTACCACAATATTAAGCCTCTAGTTATCTTCAGTCCTATAAAATGAATGCCTTCAAATATACTTATTAAATAACTACTGCTCGGAGTGCTTTGTTAAACCTTATTCTTTATGTTTACCGAATAGCAGTCTTTTAATTTACCAAAAAATAGTAAATTACTTAGAGTATACCGATCAATCCAGATTAGCTATGTGTAATGCAAAACACTAAAGTAATGACTCATAAACACATTGACACATGAATTTTTAACACGAAAACCCTGTCAAGGGAAAAACCACTTGGGACCAGTAACCCAAAATTTTCACTCTTCTGAAGTGAGCTCAGTGAAGAGCCAACCTTGTTAAAGGTTACAAACACACTATTAGGTGTGAAGTTGTTAGAGGATTTAAAATATTAGTTTGTCACTTGATATCAGGCATTTCTATGCTACCTTCCTTGTCCAAACTCTCCTAGTTTGTCAAATGGTATCTGACATCTCATGTTATCTTCATGATCAAACTTTTTGATACTCCTTGGGATGTATCTTAATATAGAAAGGATCTTTAAATCCTACTCGGTTAAGAGACTTTCTGAATCAATGGTTAAATTGAAACAGTATGATTTGTTCACATATACAAATTATACTTGCAGATTTTCAGATCTAGTGTAAGCTCATTAAACCAATCTGATCAATATATCTTTTCAATACCTTTGCTCCACTCTTTTTCTGCTCAGTGATGCTATGCTCTATTACTTTGTGTCTGTAGAACTCTTTAGCTCTTTCCTCAGCTTGACTGATTAGGACTATATGAATTTGTTCTTCATTAGTCTCTCCAACATCCTCTTTTTTTCACTCCCCTTAATTCTTAATGAATTAAGTTGTCTCTTTATAGACATGATATCTTTGTTTCTAGGTTCTTGATTTTCTTGATCTCGGTGTGATCACAATCTTAGCCAATCTGATTTAAAGCATAACTTCTTGTTTTATCTTGTAGAAATCTTCTTGCCAACTTGACAAAACAACTTTAAATCCTTTACTTATCTCTAGCTTTATCTTGTCAATGAAAATAGTGATAACTACCAGTTAAGTCTATATTTAGCTCTTCTAACTAGATATTTTGTCATTCCTGAACTCTAGTTCACTTCTGTATTTTAACTCTTTGATAGCTTCGGTCAACACTCTAGTTCTCCTCGGGCTTCTCTATCGGGGTTGCCTATCCTTCAGGATTTACTGCAAAGTTTTGCTCATCGGTTAACACTATAATTTGGTCGTCAGTTATGCTTGTGATTCTGCTCGTCGGTAATGCTTGTCGGGTTTCTTTCTTGGGCATCACAGTGACTTAAATTTTGGTTATCTATGTCCGTTGGGTTCCACTAGCCGTCGATGTTTGTAGTCACTTAGTGAATACTTGTCTTTTATGCATTACTAAAAGCATAATCTTTTTCTCTCTGATTCTCTGAAGTATTTTGATGCTTTATTTATAACCGATTAGATTATATCAAGTTGACATCAATGAAAATACAATCCATTAATTGATTTAATATCTTGCATTATCTTTCTGTATTTCTGTGATCAATTTAACATCTTCAAACATTCAGTTAGTTACATGTCATCAGATCTTATCCCCAAATCTCTCTAGCCATCTCATTCTCTATATTTGTCTCACAAGGTTCTGTGCAAGGTTGTTTCTTAACTATTTGTCTATTTCTATTCTTAGAGCTAACTTTCTTTCACAAATTTCAATTTTGGTTTGAGAAACTGATAGTGATTAATCGCCCAACTTTAGGGTTTGCATCATGTGGTTGTGCATTCCTTTCATTGGCCAAGGTCAGAGTTATATAGATTTCTCTTTTTTGCACCTATTCTCCTCTAATCCATTTTTTCTCCTTTTCTTCTACATGGACATTTATGGTTTGGAAAAAAAGGATTGCATAGACCCTTGGGTGTGATGTAATCTCTAGTGATTATGCTAATATATTTACCTGCTTGTGCATGTGTAGGCGAGCATTATGTTGTCCATACATATATTGATGCGGCCTTGGTTGTGCTTGCAGGTGGTTTTATATTTCTGCATCATGTGAATATCATTGGTTGTTCCTTTGTTATCGGCCACAGTACGCCTAAATATTTAATTTGCAATTTTTCCATTTGACTGCTAAAATAATGCTTCACGAGCTTCATTTTTTTTGGAGATTCCATTAAAGGATGAAGATTAAATATTCAAGTTTATTGAAAAAATGTATATATGAATTGTTAAGATTAAAAGGCAAAAATTGAACTTAATTGCAATTCTCGGTGATAACTAGAGTAATTAGTTATATTCATGTGCAAATTTTATTAACTTTAAATATGCACGAATTATTTCCATTTCTTAAATTTAGCATAAGGAATATAAGCGTAATCATATTTGTAATCTAACTATTAGAATTTAGTAGCTTGCATATTTAACTCGAAATATTGTTTATCCTTACAAGACGACTATTTTATATTTCCAAGTTCAAGAAAATAGTTAGTAGGAGATTATATGCAGATGATAATTTTCCTAAAGTACACACTCGTCAATCAACTACCCATCTGATATGCAAATGGATGATTACATATGAAATATACTTTCATATAGTATATTTTGTTATCAATAACAACTTAGAGTATAATTATGGGTAATCATATATAATCACATGAATTTAGAATAAATATAACTATGGATGAATATTTATCAATTTGCTATAAACAAAATTGACTTGTATGTGTATATTAAAGGCATGGAAAGATGAGTGAAATGCAAGTTTTTTTTAGCATTTGAAAGTTTTTAATTAGAAGTACTCTTCAACATTTTTGAAGGCAAATAAAAAGTTTGACTACAAATGTTTTTCTATTTATGTTTGTAGAACAAAGCATAAAAGAAATCTAAAAATCTTTATCACAATTACAATTAAAACATTATGTTTTGGTTGAATAGTCTAGTACATTGTCAAATAGAAAGTTTTTAATGTATAATAGAAATCTATTTCAAATTAGAAGCATGATTTAAGTTAATAAATTAACAAGTATTAAGATAAATAAGTAAAGAAGATAAATAATGTTTTCTAGGAAGAAATATAATAAAAAGAAGCTTCATTTTTTTAAAGATTTATAATAGAAATGTTTGTTACGAAATTATAAAGTTACCAAGCCTTTCTATTTTTTCACAATTTTCTGGTTGTTTTTTTCAATCTTACAAATCTCTAACAAAATTCTATTTTTTCTCATCCATATTTGCTAATCTTCAACACTTTTGCATGTTTTTTCTATTATTTCCATAATCATTTTGAGCATGTTTACAAAAATTTGTAATTGATTCTAAAGTTTTTGAGTAATTTGAAGGTAATTGATTTTTTTTGGTTTATTTCTCTTTTCAATCCTACGTTGAAAACAAATATTTGAAGTATCATCTATAATTTTTAGATTTCATTATGTACATTGTTGTACTTGCTACTATTGCATTCACCTGTGAACAATTAGTGAATTAGTTTTGCACTAATCAACCAATCATAAGTCACTATTTTTTTCTTGTTCGAATATTTCTAAAGTTTAAATATTTATTTATTAATTATTTATTATACAAATTACTTATCTCAATTATGATTGGTTCAATTGATTTGGTCTTATAAGACCCCTTTTTTTAGAGGCTTGCTCCATATTGAGTTTTGTTCGACAAGATTTGCGAAATACAAATGTTAAAAAAGAATCACAAAATATTTTAATGGAAATAACAGAACCAAACATCAATTTATGAAATAAAAATGTGTCAATACTTATACACTCAAATGCATTATCTACAATAAAATGCTAATTGGAACGATTTTATTAACGATCTGTTACACCTAATTCTTGTTGGTATTAAAAGTATATTTTTTTGCATCTTTCCCTCAAGTTATGTCTTTGTCATTTTGAACCTCTAATTTGAACTCCCAATTTGAAATTTTGTTTGAACCAAGTATCAATTCAAATCTCTTGTTTAATTTTTGCTTGCACGTCTTTTGTTGTCGCGGCTTCGCTTTGGCTAAGTCATCCTTTCGGCAGTCTCTTCTAAATTGAACTTCTGTTTTGAACTTTCCAAGTTCAAAGTTCAATGTTCAAATTTAAAAAGTGGAGGCGAAAGTAGGTACATCTTATTGAGTAATGAAGTCGTGGTGTCTCTCTTGGTGGGTCTTTGGTCAAGTCTATTTCATTCAATTTGAAATTTCAATTTTAAACTTCCAAGTTCAAGGTTAAAAGTTCAAAATCTGAGATTTACATATCTGAAGTTGGAATTAATAGTGTTCAAATAATGAAGTAAGTGGGTACAGATGGAGAATATTCTAGAGGCTTCAAATTTTAAAATTTATCTTTTGGGAAGCTAATCGTTAATCTTTGAGCTCAAATGGTGTGAAATGACCATTAATTAATGGCATGTCAGACCCAACGTCATTTCATCATTAATTTACATGGGGGTTGTGAATGCTTAAGCGTGCCAAAAATCCAAGCAAATCTTCTACTTTTATAGTAAATATTGCGTTTCTTTTTCATTCAATGTTAAGATTTGTCATCTCTGCGGAGCAATAAAGCGAAGGAGGTAATTTCAATGGTACAACAAACTAACAATTTTGATGAATTATGGTGAGTTGTTAAAACTCTGATCTTGCTAGCTTAGGCAATCTGTTGAAGCATAGTAAGTCCCAATTTTATGCTCAGATTCCTTTATTTTGTTACATAATTTTAATAGTTAGCAAAATGAAGTATAACAGACCATTCCCAAGATACAACATGTGTTTTTATATTACCCGTACTATCTTACGAGAGAAAGTTCCTGACAATCTTTTGTATCTGTGTAAATTGGTTATGATTGAAGAGCCATGCAAAGGAGTAGTAGATAGGGTAGGAGGAAAGAATCTTCTAGCATACTTGTAGCCTACTTGGAAAAGATATGAGGTTATTGCCCCATTTGTTTAACTTTAGGTGGATCCTATCTTTAATCTAGTTCCACATGTTATTGATATTAGGTTCCACAACAAATAGAATGCCCAAGTACTTAACAATGTGGTTGGGTCCTCCCCATTCAAGCCCAAATCTGTTCCACCAGTCTGGGGGTTGTTCCTTCCATCCCAACATAATTGATTTAGCAATAGATATCTTGCTACCAGAAGTTTGGTAGAACAGGTCCAACTTGGCCATGAGTCTGTCCATGTTGTCTTCCTCAAGGCTCATGAGGATTGTAGTATCATCTGCAAATTGGATGTTTGAGACCTATAGACCATTGGGAAAGGATATACCTTTTACTCTGGGGGATATGGATTCATCCCTTGGGAGATAATGGAGGGAGTCTGCAACAATAAAAAAGAGGGAGGGGGAAAGGGGGCACCCTTGTCTGATGGATGTGGAAAGCTCGAAGGAGTTTGATCTGACTCCATTTACTTCAACTGCCACCATAGCACCATTCAGTAGAGTGTTTACCATATTGCAAAAGGAATTTGGGAAACCAAGACTATCTAGCATACAAAGGATGAACTTCCACTCAATCCTATCGTATGCTTTCTCATAATCAATGAGCAGCATTGAACAATTTTTTCCACAAGTTTTGGCTCATTCTAGTGATTCCCAACATGTTAGGAGGTTTTCTAGTATGTATCTCCCTTTAAAAAAGCTAGTATGGGTTCTATTAATCACTTTGGGGAGTATGTTAAGAAGCCTTAGAGAGAGAGCCTTGGCCAAAATCTTGTAGCCAACATTAAGTAAGGTAACGTGCCTCCAATTTTTGATGAGGAGTCTGTCACCCTCCTTGGGAATCATCTTAATAAGTACTGCATTGATTGTGGGGTCTAGGGATCTCGCCTTAATCGCTTCCCTAAAGGTCATGAGTAGGCTATGGCCTATCCACTCAATGTTTCTTTTAAAAAATTCCATTGTTAGGGCATCAAGGTCAGGGGCCTTGTCATTGGCCATGCTCTGGATGGATTCTCAATTTCTTTGATGAGGAGATCTCTCCCTATCTCTCTTGCATCCTCCTTACATATCTTATGAGGGATGATACTTTTGATATTTTGTCTGGCCGCTTCCATGTAATCATCATCTTCTGAGGTGAACAACTTGTTGTAAAACACTGAGAAAGTATTGGCAATATCCCCTTGATCAGTAATGTCTACACCTTTTTCTCTTATACAAGTAATCCTATCCCTCACCTCCTTCTTGAGTGTATGGAAGAAATATTTTGAATCTCTATCTCCCAGATTAAGCCAGTTGGCTCTGGCTCAGACCTTAGCTCCCCTGGTTTTAAAAAATTGCAGATTCCTAAGGGCATCCCTACTGTGCATAACTTTGTCTAGGAGGGTAAGGTCATGGGGGTTGTCTTGTATCTAGAGCTTTGCCTCTTGGAGATCTTCTACTAGCTTGAATAGGTCTCAAAGACCTCAGGACCCAAGCTATTTCCCTTGCAGTCAAATGGATTGCTAAAGCTTATATAGGGGAAGAACCTTGGAAAATTCTCATTAGGAACAACTTATACAAAGGCCATCCTTCCAAGTCTAAACATTGGAATAAGATGACCTACTTAGATTTGCTAGGGCTAGAGTGCAAGGTGAAATTTGAAGGCTCTAATGTCTTCAAAGCAATCTAGAAGAGTTGTATGCATGTCAGGAGGTTTCTTGCCAACACAAGCCCTTTGGAAGGTAATGGGGTGATCTGTGGTGATAAATCTATATGGTAGAATCTTGAACACAATAGAAAACCCATGGCATTACTAAAAGGATGCTCCACCAAAAGTGGGCAGAGAAAGGCATCAGATGCTTTCAAGATGGGCTTCTCAATGGTAGTCTCTTACCATGGGATAAGTTGGCAGCATACTTCAGCTTACCCTAGACTCATAAGAGGACCTATGTTATTCTTGTTGCTGCCCTTAATTCCTTAGGGAGAGTTGAGGCCTAGTGTTCCCCTAATACATGTTCCTCCCAACTTGCATGGACAAATAGTTCCCCCCTCCACCTAGTCAAGAGAAAATACCTTTACCAAAAGATCATGTGCAACCCTATCATCCTATCCCATTCTAACTCCAAATGGAACCTTGATGTACCCCATCCTGACTGGAACAGATATTTTTCCTCTTTATGGTCAAGGCCTGTGGAACCTAAGATAACCTGCTTCTTATGGAGACTTTTGCTTCACAAACTGCCCTTCAAGAAACCTGGGGGGGGAACCCAACCTCTGTACTATTTGTAAACACCCTGAATCAATACTGCATGTGTTCTTTAAATGTTTTTTTTCTTCAAAAGTCTAGGAAATATTTGGGCTAACTTTTAATACACGTTTCCAAGTTTTGGACATCATTTATGGGTGCATTAATAGCAGTAAATTTTGCAATTATTTTTGGACTATTCTTTCTTCTGTTATATTATGGACTATTTGGAAGGCTATGAATGATGGTGTTTTGGAAGGGAAAGGCAAGGATCTTACTAAGTCTCTGAGGAAACTCATATATATTAATGTTTCTCTATAGGTCACACTGGTGGTAAAGCTCAAAGAGAGCAAATTTCTCCAGATTATGAGGGAGGGAAAGGGCATCATTGATAAGAAAGATATTTCCCATGGATACACTACTAATCAAACTAGGACAAAATTCAATAGCCTCCTCACAGAGTTCCTCCAACAAGTGAAAGAGGGTAACCCAGGTGTAGCTACAGGTGTTGATCCAATCTTCGGTGGACATGAGATAATTGGATACAATGAAGTCTCTCCTGAATCTAATGAGTTTGATGCTAAACATGAAGACCCCCTGGAGTAAAAATAGTTGTATCTTTTACTTAATGGTATAAAATGTAACTATCATAATATGAACAATCTGTATTTTTTAGGCCTTTTTGATCTGGGTGAGGCTAAATGCCCTATCCCACTGTAATGATTTGACAAGTTCACTGCTACTTTACATATATGCAATAGAAAAAAGTATAACAGACCGTCCATACCCAAGTTAGAGCCTTCCTCTAGTCTTATTAGCTCACTTATAGAGATCGGAGATACAACTCTTCTATATGTAACTGTGGAAGAAATTCTAGAGAGAATTAGAAACCCTAAAGAAAGCTTGATTGCAGATAAGGTGAGTAGGAGTGGTTTAATAGAGGCTGTGACTTTCCCTACCATAACTCCCTGTCCAAAACTTGTGATGGAGTGTATGAATCATTATGACAAAGATTAAAAGTGTATTCACACTAATTCTGGTGAAATATTGGTAAGAATAAATAGAGAGATTGTGATGCCCGCTATGGAAATTATGGATAAAGAACCATATAAGGCATAGACCATAGACACAACCTATTATTTTTATCGAAAAAGAAGGAGTATAGGAGTGTGCTTTCTAGGGGTTGGCTTCTGGATACAAAAAGAGGTGGTTCTCAGCTTCCAAAACCCCTTACTCATGAGCATTTTATTCCAAAGATTAGAGATTTAGTGATTTTGCTAAACATAGTAAAAGGAAACTCACATACTTTCCACTGGGAGAATTGGATGTTTTTCTATATTTAGGTATTGACAAATGGACATAAGTTTCTAGACTGGGATGAGCTCATCGCATAAAGATTAAATGAAGGATTGGAAAATTTTGTGGGAATGTGAGGCTTTTACATATCTTACTTTCTTTTCTATTTATTACCTTGTTAGGTAGTGGCTTGGCTTACCACATGAGCCTTTGGTGCCAGGAATGAAGATTTATGATTACTACCCTCTCCTGCAGCTACAGAGGTGTTCAGAGATTTTCACCAGGGTAAATGATATGTTCTTGGGCCAATTTATCTTTGAGTTACAAGGAAGTTTGCATAATAGATTATCCGATGAGGCAGTTCAGTTGGTTAAAACTGTAAAGGAAGGAAAATGGGGTAAAGAGATTGTTTGTTAATTGTTGTTTGATTTGACTAAATACTATTGATTTCCTTAACCCTACATTACATTTAATTGAATTGTGTTGATTGTATATTGCAATTGTCATTAGGGAGAAGATAAGATGCTCCTCTTCTATCCTCAAATGCACAAATGGAAGATCCAAGTTGATTAACCCCAAAGAAGGATCAATTCATAAATGAATCACCTATTTGGAAAAGAGAATAAAGAAGGAGATCTTAAATTCTGTTAATTCTTAATTAAATATGATTTATTACAGTAATTGAAAAGGATAGGAAGAAGAACCAACCTTAAAGTATTATAGATCAAAGAATGTTGTTTTGTGAGGTCTGTACTATGTTTCTAGAAAAACTGAAGTATGATCTAGAACTGGAACGCAGAGATGAACAAAACCCAGAAATATTTTTCTGATCCGATGTCATCTTATGAAAAAGGTCAACCTTGACCCATAAATGTCAACCTTGACCCAATAATGTCGACCCTGACCTGCACAAGTCCGACAGAGAATCTGTTCGCAGAGTCTGAAAGCAAGCCGAAAAGGGTATCTAGATCTGTGTCCAAATCTGTAGTCCCAAACCTATACCTACAAGAAAAAGAGGATTGTTTATTGGGGGGGAGGGGTTTGCCTTGGTCAAACCCCAGTTTTAGAATTAACCTCAAAGTATAATTGAAATTGCATAAAGATAAACAAAGCAAATGCACAAATTCACCTTGCTTGAAAAAGTCCTTGTGGAGGATTCGAATCCTTGAGTCCACAAGTATGTATGCACCAAATATGTAGAATGTAGAATGGTAGGATGTCTTCAATCTCTTTCTTGTAGATCTCTAACACTAAGTCTTGAATGGGTTCTTGAATTTGGAAGAGGATTGGAAGAAGGTGGATGGAGAGATCACTAAAAGGGCACTATGTAGATTGAATCCTTTAATGGCCTCCAATGGATCTCCTTCATGAAAATGGATGTTGTTGATGGGGTTTTGCTGACCGAGTCCGCCAACAGTCATAAGTTGTCACCGGATTCCAGGGAAATCGGCCAACTCCGCCTGCAAAGGTTGTCCGGAGAAATAAATTCTCCGGGCCTTCAAGCACCTGGGTGTCGGGTCATGACGGTGCGGGGCTCGGTTGGGAGAGGTGACTGTTTTCGAGGGGGATAGCTGGTTACTTCAACTCATTCTCCCAGAGATTCAACACGGTAAAGGGGGGTTTCCCAGAGTATTCCACACTTAGCAAATAAAACGAAAAAAGATCCTGCAGGGTTAGAAACATTTCATCTAACTACAGTCATGCTGAAATGTCTGGAACATCAACAATACTCTGAAAGACTACACTAAATACCAAAGAAATACGCAACCATCAGTTAGCATTTTATTAGTAGCGGAATAAGGAGGTCATTAATCTACTTTAACATATCAGAGTAAAGGACATACAGAACATTAAAACATGAAATACCATTAACTCAGAAGTAGAGATGCTAACAACATCATTGCCAAGAATCCTTCCTTCCTCATTAATATTTAATCCAGCAAGCACTGGTGCGTGATACAATGGTGGCTCTAGGGGAGCATCTAACTACCAAGAACAGGACAATGGAGCATTGAGCTCTACAACTAAAACCAGAAATCACTTTGCTATTTTTTATGGACAACAAAATCATCAATTTCGCCGACCCTCAGAAATGGGTCGTTTTGCCTATTTATACAACTTTCTAACCCTAACCCTAGTTTACTATGCTTTAATAAAATACAATATCTAGGGGCCGGTACTACCTGTGCCACCCTACAAAAGACCTGGAGATAGAATAGGTCTGCCATGTCAGAAGAAAAAGACAAGAATATACATCGAAAGAATCAGCCTCGAGAAGAGAGCCAGAGAGAAGAAAGAAGAAAGTAGGTCCCCCGGGGACCGAGGCTACATGCCTCATAAATGGGAGATGTGGCGCCCTATCTCCAATGTGTCAGGTGTACCCTTGAACGATGCCTTGAGAAGACCACCCTGTCAGAAACCAACTTCCAAACCAATGCCTCTTGATGCGCCCAACTACCCTCTGACAGTCTTTATTAACCACCTCTGAAAGTGACCGGTCGGCCTCGGGGACCGGGACACAGATCACCTTAAAGAATACAAAATTTTGGATCCGGGACTCCGGGATCCAGGAACTTACGTCCCCAAAAGAATAAAGAATGTTCAATATTTAAGTTTCCCCGGTTCCCGGAGAAAACTCAAGGCTGTTTATCATCACTAAAGGCTTGAAGGAGGCAGAAAATGTCATCTTCATCAATCTTCTTTAGGTCGGCCCTTCTGTGCCTGGCCACCTCAACTTGTTCTGCCAGGTCCGGAACATTATTTCTGAACTCATCTGCCATCCTTGCGGCATCATGGCCTTTAAGCACCATTTTGGTCAGTTTTTCCATTCGGGCCCCATCCATCCCCTCCGGGGATTGATACCGAGATGCCATCATTTCATCAAAATTCCCCAAAACTGACTCCTCCGGGGCATAAGTATCTGTACTAAAAGGATCAACCCCAGAAGCCTTTATTACAAATGATTTGTACAAATTGGAAGAATACTTTATTGTGTTTACCTTTTCCTGTAAGGACTCTACCAGTTGCTTGGTTACCTCCAATGTGAGGTCCAGTCTGGAGTGCTGAGCCCTTACGAAATCAAATGGTTCCTCACCCAGAATTTTAGATTCAGAAACTATGTCTTCCCCTAGGGTGAGGAGCTCTTCGAGCTCTACCTTCCACGCCTGGTAATTCTCGGCGTCACTCTCCCATTGATCGATCAGTGCTTCTGCCTGGTGAATAATTTGTCGGGCCGTATATAAATTTGGGAGAGTGGCCGCTAGGAAATGTCGGGTGTTTCCTATCTGTAGAGCGACCCATTCGTCTACTGCCTGGGCCTTCTTCTTCATTACTCACAGGGAGTCTATGTCGCTCTGCGGTAATTCCTCTGATGCGGAGGTCTGTGGAGGGGCGGCGTTGAGGGGTCGGGCCAGCTCTGCAAGCAACCCTATAAGGTTTGCATTCTTCTCCTTTTCTGCCTTGAGCCTCTGGGCCTCTTTTTCATATCGGGCCTCCACTGCCCTTGCCGCCTCCTTCAGCAGGTCTACTTCGCCTTGCTTTCCCCTTTTACCCAAGGATACCTCTACGATGTTATAATCTGCGGGGTCCGCGGTCGCTTCATTGGCGTCTGGGGGAGGCGTTTCCACTACTGCAATTGTTTCTCCGCCCGGCCCAGTCCGAAGGGTATGAATTGTCCGGGCCTTCTTTGTTTTTGGTGGGGCCTGGGCTAAAGCCATCATTTCGGCCAGGGAGAGAGGGACTGTCGGAGTGGATTGGGCTTTTCTTTTCTTGCTTTCTGCCAACCATGGAGGTGGGAGAGGTGGCCTTCCTGCCAGAGTGTGTTCTTCAGATTCTCTCTCGGTGTCCAGTGGCGGTTGCTCCTTTTCAACATGCACTTCCTCTGTTTCTCTCCCTGCCAGAACCTCTTCTTCAGCAACATCCTCAATTTCTATCTCCTCAGTCTGGTCCCGGATGTCAATTGTTGTGTCTAGACCCTGTCGGCTTCTTCGGGGATCTCTTCTTCATGCTTCTCTTCTTCTTCTTCTTCATCTGTCGGTAGTAGGGGCGGTATCGGGCCAATATTCAGAGTTTGGGCCGCTGTGATTACCTGCTCGAAGGTTGCCCCCAGGAGTGGCCTTGGGAACACGGCGGCTGGGGTTACGGTTGATCCCGAAGTTCCGAGTTCGGGTTCCCCAGCGGATGCCTTCTGTTCACTGGGTGGTTGTTGGTCCACTCCCGGACCTTCTGTTCCTGGGGCCCCAGAGATAATCTCCGGTTCTTGCCTCTTTTCTTCTGTTCGCTGCTCTTCTTGTTCCGCAGCTTCTACTTCCAGGTCTTCTGGATCCACAGCCTCTTGCTCTAGGACTTCTGTCCCCGCTTGTGTTACGTCCCCTTGAAGATTTCTGAACTCATCGGTTGCAAACATGTCAAACTCCTCTTCTGGAGGGGGACTGGCTGGGTCTTTTGTTTTTTTTGCTTCCTTCTCCGGTTTCGGGAACTGGAGGAAAGGATTTCCACTTCTTTTGGGAGGGAAGCCCTTGGTGTTGGTTCTGCCTTCGGCTGTGCAATATGCTTTCTCTTCCTCTGGGTGATTAGAGGCAGCCCCGCATTGGCAATTGTTGCTGCCTCCATGGGATCCACCCTCGTCGCCTTAATCATCAAGGCTGCCAGTGACGGGGAGGAAGGAGGACGAATTGGTCCGGCCATTAGCGGGGGAGTGGCGAGCCTTGTGATCAACTGCTCCCTCATTTGTTGGGAGGCTGCTACAGATTGCTTAATCTGCTCTTGTATCGGGACTTCTTGCATAGGGGGAGTTGTTTCTATCCCCTTTCTTTTTTCTGCGCCTTGTGTAGAAGTCCCGGCCCCCGGAGTCAACTTTGGTGCTGGTGGCGGTGTTGCTTTTAGTACCAGCCTGGAGGCTAGCCGCGTACTCCCGGGGCACGCCTTCTTAAAATAGGCATGACTTCTCTCGACCACTTCCCGAGTGAAGTCCTCAATCGTGTGGTCCTCCTAGAGGGCCCAATTCATTGTCGGCAGTGGCATTTTGTCAATCCCCTTTTCTTTGTACTGGGGTCTGTGGTGGGGGCGTCGTCTGAGAAGCCCGCCAGGAACCTCCGGAGCTTTAGCTCCTGCATCATTCCGGCCGTCATTCTGTCATAATGCCGGCTACGCACATCCATGTCATCCTGGCGATTCGCCCAAAAGTCTTCCATGTGTGCGTGGTGGGGCTCCGAAGCCCGGGGCAGTGTCGTTGCAATTCTGCCATGCGGATCAAAATTTCTCCGCGCCAGATAGAATTCCTACAAGTTATAACATTTTAGTTCATTGTCTGCCTCCTTCGCGGCGGCCAAAATGTAGGTGTAGTTCCCACAGGAGATTGGGAACGAAACATTGGGGAACTTCTTGAGGGCCAAGAAGACATGTAGCTCCATCATCTGTCGGCAATATTCCAGCAGCACGATCTTGTCCCCATAATGCTTGGGCAACGAGTAGGGTTTCCTGGAGAAGTCGGTGACCCTGATGTATGTGTGCTGCTGGAACTGGATATAGTAGTGCCCATAACTACTAACTATTTCATCGCCTCAGTAGACAGGTGATATCCAGCATCCCGGGTGGGCGTGAGCAAATGGTAGTAAACGAAGGAGTCGTTTACCCAGTAATAACTGGGGAAGCTGGCTTCCCATTGAATCTGTGGGAAATGGTCCCACGGTGCTTTCTATCCCCAGCAAAGTCTGAGAACGCCATCTGTAAACAAGCCATTGGAGTGGGGCCTATGTTGGGCCAAAGCCCAAAAAACATAAGAAGTCATGTAGAACTTCTTCTTCTTGTTCAGCTGCAGGAACTGGGAGTCGACGTGATTGGAAATTATGGTCGCCCAGTCGAAGAATTCTCCCTTAGTGGAGATGCCTAGTAGGAAATAATACATCCATTTTGCAAATTCTTGGGCGGAGGGCTGCCCAAATACCCGGGCCAATGCTATCATCCCCATTTGGATGCTTTCCTTGAATTCAGAGCGGGGGATATCTATCTTCATTCTTTTTGGATCCCTCTTCGGGACCTTGAGCCAATTGGTGTTCATGTACACCCGGGCAGCATCCTCCAGTTGGTTGAATTGTTTCAAGGCCTCGGTCCTTGTGACCACCGTGGCCCTATCAAATTGCGGGATTCCTAGGCCTGCTTGGAAAGTAACTGGGTCAAGGGACACCAGTGGAGTGGGGAATCCCGTAGGTTCTGCAGCTGCTAACATAATGGCCCAGACAGAAGAGTTGTAGTTGGCCGCCAGAGTGAGAACAAGCTCCGGAGACTGCATGGAGCATGGGAAGCAAGCTGCCTGGAGAATTCCAGAACCTCTGATGTTGGTTGCAATTTTGTCTCTAGCCTGCCGCTGGATGTGCATTATCTTTACTAGGGCCTGCATTTCTGCCCAAGTCCTGACACTGGGGTCGGTCATCAATTTTACCTTGGACTCAATCTTTGAGCCCATAATCTCCTCACCCTGCACAAACTTCATGGTGAGGGGTAGCTTTGCCAGGGCCTTCTCTATCTTTGACTTTGTCGCTGCCCTGGTCTCGATTGTGGATGGCAACTCTGGACTTCCGGGAGGAGATGATGTGGATGCTTCAGGCATGGTTGTAAGGTAAAGTTCAGACCTGCGAGACAAAGCGACCGTCAGAACATATTTATCAAAATAACACAGTAACTCCGAGGTTCGGAGATCTTACCGCTGTGATGTTTTGCCTTTCCTAAAAAGTTAGTTTTACGCATAAGTACCCGAAAAGTAGAACACAAACTTAGTATTTTTATCATATCTCCGAGCCTGGGAAGTTTTATCACATTTGACGAAGACATAGGATGAATGGCGGAAAGAGGTCTGAGGCCCAGAGAAAGGACTGTTAGCAAAGAAGAATTTGGAAGCAAGTCCACGTGGACGCCACGTGCGCTAGCATTGAATGGATGTGATGGCACTGGCGGCGGAGCCAACTGTTCGAACGCGCGAAAAGGGAAAGACACTTGGCCAGAAGTAATTGTGCCCATGGGAAATAAATGAGGCTCTAACAGCCTCGATGGAGGAGAGAGAAAATTGCCTGTTTGAAACCGGCCGAGAACCAAGTTTCAAATAGGTGGTTTTCTGCCTCGAAGCAAGCTTGGAGGCGAAAAACCAGAGGCAAAAGGTGACTCAACCAGCTTGTCGAGCCGCCCGGAAGGATATATAGAGAGTCGAGGGATATATACATGGAACGGAGGAGATATACAAGGGTTACCTATAGAAATATACATATATACAACTTTATACACACTGAAGGACTCCTGCGGGAAAAACCAGACAAAGCTGAAACAAGAATATACAGCTACTTACATTATGTTCAAGCTATTTACAGGCTATTTACATACTATTTACATCTGCACAGAAGGTGGACAACCTTCTGGCAGAGCCGAGCCGCCAGCAAGCGGCAAAACCAGAAGACCAAAGAAACAACAGAGAAACAAAGCAAACGAAAACAAAAACAGGCAAACCCAAAGAAAACCAGAAAACAAAAGCAAAACGAAGAGGAGGGAAGCAGAGAAACCAACCTGAAAACACGGAAGGCGAAGGAAGGGAAAGATTACCAGGAGAACTCTGCAACAACTTTGAATCATCAAGCCGTCGAGATCACCACCACGAAGCACTAGCGTACGTCTGAGAACAGTAGAAGGTGTTAACCTTTGATTATCACAAATTTCTCTGTAACTGCTCTGCTAATCACTTTGAAAATCGCTCTATTTCACTCTAAGTGCTCAAAGATTTTAATCACGGTAAGTGTGAAAATGACAGGCGAGTCTATTTATACCCGCGGTAAAAAGTAATCCTCCTCCTTCCGGAGATTTCAGGTCAGGCCAAACCTCCGGACTCCGGGCCCGAGGATTCCTTACGATGATGTTCTTAAGACTTAGGAACATCATCACAAAACAATCCCGGAGTCCGGAATCCAGCTTCCAACAAAAAGGCAACCTCTGGGATCTGAGATCCCGAAGAGAAAAACCAAACCAAGAAAACAAAGCACACCGGGGAAGAAAACCCCAGAGAAAGAAAGCAAAAAGGAAAAGAGACAAGGCAAAGCCGCAGCAAAAAACAAAGCAAAAGAAAGAAAAAAGGGGGGACCCAACATTTTGCACACAAAATGTAGGGACGGGGATGCAGGGCATAACAGATGCTTGAATGCTTGAGAATGGATGAATTATTGCTTGAAATCTTTCTCCTTAGCTTTCTTAGACTTTACTTGATAATGCTCCTCAATTGCTTAATGTTGCTTAGGCTTCAATAGAGGACTTAAGGGGAGAAAGGCTCTCTTTTATGTGGAATTAGGGCACAATCTTATAAGGAGGCCAACATAAGAGAATTAAATTCCCATTAAAGCCTTTACCCCTAGGAGAGGACCTATATTAAATATAATTTAGGAATTGACTCTTCAAAACTTGAAACAGCCGACCCGGAAGTGGGAAATAACTTTTTCAAAGACCGACATCCAGAAACTGCAAGACCCTGAAGTTTGAACCCTGGGTCAAGGTCAAGGTCGACCTTGACCTAGGTCAGGTTCAAGGTCAACCTTGACCTAGGTTAGAGTTGAGGTCGACATAGACCAAAAAGGTCAACCCTGACCTTGAAGTCTAGAATCTCAGGTCTGCAGTCCAAAATGCAGAAATCAGGCTGGAAAGAAGTGGAAAGAGGGGCAAAACAGGGGGAAAGCCAGGTCTAACTCAGGAACCCATTCTACATGCTTGATATGACCCCAAACCACTTACTTAGAAGGCTAAACAAGTCTACAATGGAAGTGCTTCCATTTTCTGACTATACATTTAGCCCCCACTTTAGCAAGAGTATGAGCTCAACACAAACTCTTGGTAAAGGAGAACATACAGAAAAGACAAACTTATTGGAATCAGAAGGGACAAAGAAATTCTCAAGCCCCCAAGAGACTTAAGTATTAATCAACCCCAAGATCACCATAAGAGAGACATCACTTAGTTAAAAAGAGAGAAAGGGTGTGATTATCTTGCCCAATGAAAACTTATGTCTCATTGTGAACCACACAAAAAAAAGTGTAACTGGAAAGATAAAGTTGAACTGCCTAGTGAATGTGGCTACTCACTAGTCAACCCATCAGGGAGATCCATTCTTAAAGGGATCAAAAACATTATAATTTGAAAACTGGCAGGATCAAGAGATCCGTGTAATTTTAAACTGGAGGGATCAAGAGATCCTAAAAAGTAAAAATGACCATGCTTTAACGATTAGTTTTTAATCCATAAAGGGAAAATTTTTAAGTGTTTGAAAACTATTTTTAATGTGTGTGTGTGCAAAAAGTGAGTAGAGTGTATGCCCCCATGTTAAATTCATTGCTAACACTTTAACAGGAGCAACGATTTTAACGGAAACATAAACAACTCTACGAATTACGTTTCCACTGCGAGATGCCCCCAAAGGAAGACAAATCAAGGGAAATAAACATACATAAGAACACAAGAGGGGTCTACCTAATGTGGGGTCAGTATGATCATAAGATAACATGTACATAGAAATATGATATTATTGCAAATGAATTGACATCATTCCCCAAAGAAAGTAGAACTACAATCACAAAGGAGGAAAGAAAACT
>MU227456.1:284739-305153 GCA_018584345.1 Thuja plicata | reverse complement strand
AAATGAATAACACTCTCATAGACATCATAGGTACTATAAAGAGATGCTAAAAGAAGGATAATGAGAAAAATAGCCATACACCAAAAGAATTTCATGATGACAAAGCAAGAAGTAGTTTTTTATTTATTTATTTATTTATAAATGTGAATTATAATCTAAGATGTGAACCTAACACCAAAGAGAAGGAGTTGTCTATCGTGGGTTCACCAAAATGTAAATTAGAAAATGGGGTTTAGGAGATGTAAAGATGAAAAAGTTTGGTTAAGTGGGAGGTTTGAATTGTTAATTGTTATTTGTGTTGATTTCCTTAACCCTACTTTACGCTTACTTGAATTTGATTGATTTTATTTTGCAATTGTGATTGTGATTAAGGGAAGATAAGATGCTCCTTTCTTTCACCCTCAAATACACAAATATGAGATCCAATTTTGATCAACCCCAAAGGGTTAATACACAAATGAATTCACTATTTGGAAAGATACCAAGAAAGGGGATCTTAAATTCTGTAATTTGATTTATTAATATGATTAATGACAGTAATTGAAAAGAATAGGAGAAAGTACCAACCTTACAAAATAACAGATCAAAGATTGTTATTTTCTGAGATCTGTAGACTGTTTTTGGAGATGCTGATAGTTGATACCGAACTGGAACACAGAGACGGACAAAACCTAGAAATATTTTTCCATTCTGATGTCATCTTATGAAAAAGGTCAACCCTGTACCACTTTTTCCAACTCAATCTGCTCAACTCTGAAAGTGTCCCTATTCGCACAGTCCGAAAGAAATCCAAAAAGGGTATCCAGATCTGGCCTCGGATCTACAGTCCCAAACCTGTACCTACAAGAAAAATGTTTGTTTGTTGTTGGGGAGGGGTTTGCCTTAGTCAAACCCTAATTCAGGAATTAACCTTGAAATCAATAAAGTATGGAAGGCTAACAAGTAGTATAATTGAATCTAATAGTGAAGCTATGATATTCAATAGGTGTGCTAATGTAATTCAAATGTATGCGAATATGTAAGTATGAAAGTATGGAGCTTTAAGGACCATAAACCTTCATGATTGTATGCTTGGAATCCACCTTGGAAGGATGATGAAAGAGTCTTGAAGAGGCACCAAGAATCTTGAAGGAAGATCACACCACCATGATGGCTAGATCTAGGATTTGAATGATGAATCTTGAATGTTTGCACCTAATCCCTTCAAAGGCTTGAAAGCTTGAATCCTTGATCTTTAATGGAGAAATTGAATGCTTGAGAAGAATACTTGAACACCTTGAGAGCTTGAGAATAATGGATGCTTGAGCAAAATCTTGATTAGAGCCTTTTGCACTTGGAAGACTTAGTTCGCTTGATGATGGTTAGAGAAAATGAGAGGAGAAGGCTCCCTTTTATATGAAATTAGGGCACAATATCCTAAGGAGGCATACATAGGATAATTAAATCATAATTTAAGCTTTTACCCCTAGGAGAGGACCTATATTAAATATAATTTAGGAATCCACGCTCTAGAGCCTGAAACAGTCGACTCGAAAGCGGGAAGAAACTTTTTGCAAAGACCGACATCTTGGGAACTGCAGGATTCTAGGTTTTGGACCCTAGGACAGGGTTGAGGTCGACCTTGTCCTAGGATAGGGCCAAGGTTGACCCTGTCCTAGGGTAGGGCCGAGGTCGACCCTGTCCCTGTATCCCAGAAACAGAGTCCTGTAACCCAGAATGCAGAAATCAGTCCCGAAAGTGGTATAAGGAGGAGCAAATCAGGGGGGATGATGCAAAAATGGGGGGATGATGTAATGGAGGTCAAATACATCCCCTAAGGAGGGATAAACACTCTTAACATGGAATTTCTTCCATTTTAAGATGATACAATATGAAAGGTCAAGTTTGGATTGAATGTGAGCAAAAAGTGTGCAAAAGTGGAAGAGAAGCAGAAGTGTGGAATTTTGTGATATGAAGAGTGAAGGTGAAATCATATGGGATTCTGATTGAGTACAGAACACTCAGAGCTACAATAGAATATTTGATCAGCAAGGATCTAGTTATAATCAGAACAAAGATCTGAATTGGCAAAGACAATTGCTTACATATATAGGTCAATTCATTGTCACTTTCTAACAATTATAACAATGATCTCAAATCTCTTAACAGAGTAGACTTAACAGTCTTTTTGTAAATCCTCTCACAAGGTAGCATTTATATGTTGAAGTGTTGAAGACCTTTAACAAGGCCACTCCTCACAGGGTGATTTAAATCCTCTAACAGGGTCACACCTAGCAGTGTGTTTTGTAACCTTTAACAGGGTTGGCTCCTAACAAGGCTTACTTCAAGAGTGAAAAATAGTAACTAGTTACATTGGTGGTTATTCCCATATTGGGTTTCCATGTTAAATCTTGGTGTCACCTATGTATATGTTATTTGTTTCATGTTTTATGTTTCTGCACTTAATCACTAAAGTATAATTGCATTGGATATCATAAAGATTGCTTTAACACCCGAGTTACAGAAGAATATCTTAATTAACCGAGTAACAGTCTTATATTGTTTAAGACATCTAAGGGACAAGGGATTTGTTTTGGAGTAACTGATTCACCCCTCCCCTCTCAATTACTTATCTCATTTCCAACACTTAGATTCATTAAGGTTCAATTGTTCAAAGAAGGTGGAAAAACATTGTAGAAGCCAGAAGAGATGAACCAGACCTTCAGTGACAGGATTCATGCAATCAAAGAGACCAAAACAGTAATGATTGAAGAATTCTCTCAAGTGGCTGAAATAGAGTCCATGCTAATTGTTTCCCGCGACCATCTAAAGATGCATAAGGATAAAGTTGCATTGGTTCAAAGAGAGAACAAGGTGTGGAAGCAGAGAATTGCACATATCAGGGTTCCTAATCACCAATTGTTGGTAAAATTCTTGACCAAGCACTTGGAATAGAGGAAGCAACAGGTCAAGCCCTCATCAGCCGTGACCCCACCACAGATCTGGATATGTTTCGTGATGATCATTTCGAAATAGCCATTTATGGTTATTTCCTCTCTTTGCATTTAACTATTGATGTTGAACTCTGGTTTTTACTTTTGTTAGTTTTAAAACTTATCTTAAAAAAGTTATACTATCGGGCTATCTATATGGCTTATTATGACTCAATAAGGGCCTATCAAATTTTATTTTGAAGTTAATTAGTAAGATATTTTCATAGTTATACAAATACTTGAAGAATTTTGCAGTTTACAATATTTTTTTGATCTGGTGATTAAATCTCAATATATATCACAACTTTGAATGCGTTCATTTTGAGTACATGGATGTGACTTTAGTTGGGGTTCATTTGTGATTGTGATATAATTCTGTATTGCTTTGAATTGTGGAAGTAATTCAAGTTACCTTTCAGTAGAACTTTCTTTGTGCATCATGTGGATTAGTTTGTTGGCTTGGTCTTTACGCTCTCACTTTAAGTGGTATTTATGAGATTCATGTCATGGTTGTGTATGAATGCTTAAACCTTTGATACTTTAGGGTTAAAAGTATTATTTATGCAATTTTCTTGATTTGGTTATTGAAAAGCAGATTGAAGATTATTATAGAGAGAGATGCACTTGTATGTAGAGGGATTTGATCATCAAGACAAATCCCAACTGTTGTTAATTAATTTCTTCTCAATTGGGTTATAAAGAGTCACATGAATTAATTATATTTAATTAAGGCTGCGGACAAATCTGTTAACTAACACTAGCTTATTGGAGAGTAACTATTAAAAACTATCAAATGTAGTTCTAAATTAATTGTTGTTGAAAATGATTTAGAACTACCTAATCTAGCATGTTCAATTAATAAATTTCTAACCAAATAAACTATAAAATTAAGAACCAATTAATAATTATTTTTCCTCTGTAAATAAATATTTATATACAACATTCTAAATTTGCACTAACTAAATATTATAATATAAAAAGAACATAACAATATTTTAACATTCTAATCACATCTAAATAATAATCTTAGATTACTAAATCAAATTATTTAAAAACAACTTTAATCATACTTTCATAAAACAAACTAAAATATAATAAATAAACTAAAGTAAATCAACAACCATGCAAATGTTTATTAAAAATCAATTTATTACAATTAAAAAACAATAAAATTTATTAATTATGTTTTATCAATATAAAAAAGAACCTAATTAAATACAATAATTTTGTCCATAGCTAAATTACTAAAACTAATCCTTGAAATAGAATTTTGGAACAAAATTACAAAAACAACTAACTTAACTATCCTGCATATAACATCTTATTAAAATGATATTTCTTTAAATTTTCTTAACAAAATTACTTCTAAATTCTTCTTTCTAACCAACCTAAAAACATTCCTATTCTAATCATGATATACCTCCATATATAGTACTTAAAGAATCAAATACAATTTCAAATGTTTTATATCATTAAGGCTAAACTCTAATTTAAATTACTAAATAATGTCTCAAATTATGTTTCATTAACCTTAGGTCCTTTTTTTTTGGTTGGTAATATTAATGTATTTTATTAATATAAAGAGATATTACATGTATTTTAGCTATTTCCAGTTATCTATAGCAGCCCCCATTACAATTTAAAATTTCCTCCAAAAAGCCCATCCCAAAAAACCTTCAACATTACAATTGATAGATGAGATATTATCTATGCATTAATTTGAAACATCATCTAACTGGCTTTCCAAAAAAACCTCCACAGTTGACCGATGCAAACGCTTTGACCCTCTTCCAGAGTCTTAGTTGGCTTTATCACAACTTCGCGCTAGTTGGTGGGGAGCCCGATAAGCCTTCACACCTTGTCGAAATTTGCAGTATGAATTTGCAGTTATTCCCAAACTAAACTTCACAAAACCGACCAAAAAACCACCACCTTCAATTACATCATGATTTCAGTCACTCCCAGTCACCGTTACCCTGGTTTGGGAATTGCTTTGTGTTCCTCAAAAAACCATCATAACCACCCAAAATATATTTTCATCTTCTGGAATGGATTTTAGGAATTGACCTTCTGCACTTTCGATCGTTCCCATCCACGTAGAGTCCTACCCTTTTTTGGAAATAGGGTGGGCACTACCGACCTTTGGTGGAGTGTGTTGTAGTTCTAGATGCTCACTTTCAACTTATCCCATGTTGTTTGCCTATCCTGAAGGTAATTACTTTTATCCACCCCCTCTAGACACTGTAAAAAATGAAGGATGCCTTTTGTTATTACTTCCTCCTCATCCTCATAGCATTTGCTATAATCAAAGGCCCACCCAGGGTGAGCCCACTCTAGAAGTTTATCAACATTGGGGATTAGGTCTGCATAGAAGAGAGATTTCGTCACTCTCTCCACTACCCTTTCATGTTCACCCAATTCAAGACCCCACACCATTATCATTGTTGCGATATCAACTTGCAGCTTCCACCTATTTGTGGCTTCATGAAACAACGACCCTAGGGTTTGTTGAAAAGCTTCAACGCCCTCCTTTGATGGGCATTTGATCAGAAGTTTCACTCTATGATCCTCCACAGGTCCAAAGATGCCCTTTTGTTGCCTCTTAGTTGTAAATGTAAACCTTGGTTCCATTTTCCACAGTAGCTTCCTTCAAACAATGAAACCGGGGTTGAGTTTATTGAAATTGCTTTGCATAATGAAGTTTTGGTAATGGCACCTTCAATTATATAATTGATTTCAAATGTTTTGAAATCAATGTTGAATGTCCTTTCAAATGTTGGCATGCGGGTTGGTAGTTATTTCACACTTTATCACCCGAAACAAGACATCCTCCGATGTCATTTTAATCATTACTTGTCCTTTCATGTAAATTGACGAGGACTATTTCCTCTTATATGAAGCGAAGCAAATCTTAGACAAGATCTACATGTTGTCGGGCTTTCCATTTGTAATGTCTCCATTTAAATTTTTTTCTCTATATTATTCTTCTATCATTTTGTTGAGGGCGCCTCTTCCATCCATAGTTCATTTATCCCTGTAATATTTAGAGCCCATTTGGAGAGCTTGTTGACTTCAGAATTACCTTTTCTCTTAACATGGGTAACCTTAAACTCTTTAAAGGTTTCTAGTATCTCTTTGATTGAGTCAGTGCATTTTTCTAAGTGCCATGCATTTATGGATAATTTGGAAATTGCTTGCACTACAAGTAGGGAATCTCCTTCTAAATGCTATTTTTTCATACCTTTGTGTTGTGCAATTTGTACTGCCAGTGATGCGGCTTGACTCTCTGGCATGTTGTTTGTTCCATCTTTGCATCTTTTAGCTGCCTTCAGAATATTCTTTCCTTCTGCATTCCTAAAAATAACCCCAATGCCACTCTGTCCTGGGTTATTTTTAGTAGCCCCATCAAAATTTGCTTTCATCCACCCTTCCTCCGGAGGCTGCCATTTTATATTTTCTGCTCCTATTGTCTTTCTTCTAGTCACTAAAGCTACTACTGGTGAGTTAAACCTTACACCTGGCCAATTCATTTGAATGACCATGTCTTCATTTGTATAAGGGATCTTCAAAAATTGTCTCAGTGTAGCTGAAGTGCTAACAAATTCCTCAATGGCCTATTGTAATCTATTTAGGAACCTATTTTGTGATTCCTTTTCACCTCTAAAAATCCTCCTATTTCTCTCTTTCCAGATCTCCCATACTACCATGGATGGGACTATCTTCCATATATTTGACAGTGTTGATTTCTTGTTCACCCTAGGCCAACCTGCAAAAACTTCAGAAATAGTGTTAGCTCGCGGGCCTAACCATCTTAGTTTATTTTGGACAAAATTCCAACAATTAGATGCAAAGTCACATTGTCACAACATGCGATATGTATATTCCTCATTGTTTTCACAAATCTCACACTGGGTGGGTCCACTAAAACCTATTTTTTCCTCCTTTCTCCAGTCAAGATTCGTCCCCTGCATACAAGCTAGGCAAACACTCCAACCTTTGGTAGAATGTCTTTGTTCCAGCATAGATCTTTTGATGGAAACTGTGGTTCAACTACATTTTCCAACATATTACAGCCTATCTTTACTGAATATTCCCCTGAGAGGGATCCACACCATCTTATTTTGTCCCTGTTTGTAGTCAATGTAATATCCCTGGTCCTAAAGATCTCCATCATTCTGTCCTTTTGCTCCGGGGGTATGTCCACAAATTCCAGCCTTTTCCATCCCCATCTCTCTCCTTCATTAGTTACTCTTACCTCCACATAGTCCTTCACCTTACTACCCCAATGTGTTTGAAAGTAGTTTTAAAAAAATCATCTCTTGATCATCCTGTAATGCCCTATGTCCATCCCAGGAGTCCTCCCAGAACAGGGCAAAATTTCCATCTTTGAGTTGCCATGTGATGTGTTTAGTGATGATTGGACGATATGATAGCATGAAGTTCCATATTGCTGATCCCTGAGGAGGGTCTCTGATTGTCAATATCCGTGAGCTATCTGTTGAGTCCAGATATTTAGCTTGAAGGATTCTTGCCCAAAAAAGGTTATTGTTCCTATACATGCTCCATCTAAGTTTTGCACCCAAAGCTTTATTCATAATTTGCCAATTTCGAATACCCGCTCCTCCATGGGCTTTTGGTTTAGAAATCTTCTCCCAGGCTACCAAGGGAATTTTATCTTCCTCCTTAGCACCACACCAAAAAAATCTTCTCATTTTTCAACCCAAAATCTTAACCACTTTTTTGGGGATGTCCATACACATCATATAATAAACATGCATAGCTGAGATAACTGTTTGTAGCATCAAAATTTTGCCAGCAGATGATAACCATCTTCCCTTCTAGCCATCCATCTTTTTTTAGACATTTCTCCGTAAGGTCCCTCCAAAAATCTACTTTATTTCTACTTTTGAACAGGGGGATGCCCAAATATCTGCCTGGTAGAAGGCCTGCTTTCATTCCTAGAATATTGCTGATTCTGGTTTGTAGATGCATAGGAGTATTAAAGAAGAAAATCTCAGATTTTCTCCAATTAATCATCTGCCCTGAAGCCTTTCCATACATATCAAGTGTTTCCTTCATAATTATGGCCTTCTGTTCTGAGGCTAAACCACTTAAAAAAGTGTCATCCACAAATTGAATGTGTGAAAGAGCCTCCACTCCTTCTATAATCTGGACACCTTTCCATGTTCCATTTTCCCTTTTATTCATTATTAGCCTCCCTGATTCCCCCACCATGATAATAAAGAGAAAAGGGGAGAGGGGGTCTCCTTGTCTTATGCAAAAAAAACTTGTGGACTTCCATTTATCATTACTGAGAATCTTGGTGTCTCAATGCAGCTCTTCACCCATCTGATCCAGTCCTGTCCAAAGCCAAATCTGTCTAGTACTTCAAGTAAGAAATTTCTATCAACCTCATCATATGATTTTTTAATATCTAGTTTAACCATCATACTTTGGCTTTTTGAGGATCTTATTGAATGAATTGCCTCATGTGCAATCACCACACCTTCAAAAATAGACCTTCCTGGGGAGAACCCACTTTGTTCCTCTGAAATCACTGAGTTTAGGACTATTTTAAGCTTATTTTCTATAATATTTGCAATTATCTTGTAACAGTGTTGCATAAGGTAATTGGTCTGAAGTCTTCAAAATTTTCTCGTGGTTCTCATTTTGGGATCAGAGCTATAAATGTGGTGTTTAGGTCTTTTAAAATGAAGCTTCCTTCTTGTTATTCTTCCATTGCTTCCCAAATTTCTTGTCCGAATATGTGCCAAAATTTATGAAAAATCATTACGGGGAAACCATTGGGTCCTAGTGCCTTATCCCCTCCTAGTCCCATCAATGCTTTGTTAACTTCCTCCATAGAGATAGGGGCTAGTAGATTCCTATTTTGTTCTTCAGATACTACAACTGGGATAACCTCTAAGACTCTGTCATAAAGGTGGTTATTTGTCAGTTTCTTTTTTGAGAAGAAAGAAACTACCTCCTCATTAATCAGATCTTTGTCCCTCACCTCCATACCTTGCTCATTTTGGATACTAAAAATCTTGTTGTAGACTCTTTGCTGTTTTAGCGAGTTGTGATTTTTTTTTGTATTGATGTCTCCCTCCTTAAGCCAAGTCTCCCGCGACTTTTGCCTCCAAAAAAATTCTTCCTTCTCCAGTAAATCTCCTAATTCATGATGTAATCTTTTTTCCTCTTTAAAACCAGCCTCCTCCATTCCTTTCTCAACCACTCTTAAACTTAAAGTTGTACATTTTGCCTCCACATTATGTTTTTCAGCAAAAATATTTTTAAAATGTGTTCTATTCCATGTCTTCAACTGGTCCTTAAGAAATTACAGTTTTTTGAAGAAAATAAAAGCTTTGTTACCTGGTCTCCTTTGGGCTTGTGATCACCATTCTTCAATCAGGCCATTGAAACCTTTGGATGTGAACCACATTGCCTCAAATTTGAAGGGGCATCGGTCAGAGGTTTCTTCATGTTGTATTCTCAAACTAATTGGGAAGTGATCCGAACCCTGGAAAGGAGGGATCTCTGCATCACATGGCCAATTCATATCTGCCCAATTCCCCCCTATGAAAAAATGATCAAGCTTCTCTACAATGTTCAGGAAGCCTTCCCTTCTATTTTTCCATGTAAAGTCATCTTTTTTGAAAGGTATTTCCATCAGCCCACAACCCATAACAAAGGATCTGAAGTCCCTTTGGCTCTCGTTGCTCCAACCTTTTCCTCCTCTTTTATCCTCCGGTGTTAAGATGACATTAAAATCCCCTCCCAGTGCCAACACCTCACTATCCATATTCTCCAAGAGCCTTGTCAATGTATCCCATAACATCCTCTTTTGTGCCCTATTGTTTGGACCATAAATATTGAAAAAGGATATGTAGCAGTGGAGATGTTTCACATGCACTCTCAACCATTGCCAGTATTGAACCTGTTGTATTACTATTACATCTATAGTTCCTTCATTCCAGAGAACACCCAGTCCTCCAGAAGCACCTTGCGCTCCCACCAATTCACACTTCCACTTCCCAAACTTATTCTTAAAAAACTCACTGTCCTCACTTTTAATTTTGGTCTCCTGTATCAACACTAAATTTGGTTTTGTTTGATAAAGACATCACTTTATCAAACGAATCTTGTCAGGGGCATTGCAGCCCATGGCATTCCATGATAGGGTTTTCATGGCTCTCGAGAAATGGCATAGACATTTCCCGATCTTAATTTGGATTGGTTTGCAACATCCCCTACTATCTTCAACTTCTCCCTCGTGGATTTTGCACTTCTTTTTCCCTTTCGAACCAGTGTTTGGTTTTTTCCAGGTTGAAACTGTTTGCCCAATAGATCTCTTTTCTAGGACTCCCGTGGATTCAAAGAGGCCTAGGTTATTTACATAATTTTCCCCTAGTTGTTCCTCGATTCCCATTCCTCCGATGTTTCCTCATTGGCCTTTTCCTCTTCTAGAGATTTATTCAAATTTCTAATTGGTGATATTTCTATGTCCTTGAAATCCTTATGCATAGTTCTTGTGTCGAAGCTTGGTCTAGAGACTCCTTGAAACTGATTGGCCTTCCTACCTGCAGCTGGAGTTGGGAGGCATTCTGTTGGTTCCTCCACAAGAGGATTCTGTCGTTCTAAAGTGTCTTGGATGATTGAACAACTGACTCCTTCTACATCCTCCACAAAGGCTAGCACACTTTTCATGTCATCTAACTGGTGGTGGGGAAACAAGGTTTTCGGGATGGGGGCCTTTTTCAATTTCAACCTCTTCCATGATTTGTGAGAAAGGCATGCACTTAACTACTTGAGTAGATAAGAAACCTATGGGTGCTCTTTCATTTTCTTGTTCTCATGTGAGAGTCTCATCTATAACCCTCCTGAACTCTTTCCTCCATAGTGGTGATTCATTTGCCAAGCATGCAATAAATTGTTCATCTATCTCAGGCTTTATTATTTCCTGGTTTAAAGTCCTTTGCTCTAGTTCATCAAGAAGCAAATCCTCTACTAGTCCATTGTCTTTTCTTGGGGGTTCAGCTTCCTCACCCGGGTTCTTATTGACCTCTGCCTTCAGATTCCAAAAAGTAATTTTTTGCTCCCATACTCCATTTTCTGTGCTTAGAGTTATTGTGTTCGAAATTAGTGTATTTTCCTGTAGATTAATCTGGATCCGTAGATGGATGAAACGTCCCTTTCATTGATTACTTCCTCCATTTTGAGATAGGTTCCGATACTGCTCCCTATTCTTCTGAATGTGTCTTCTCCCCAATATTCTGTTGGGAGGTTGTGCATGCTCAGCCAGGATGAATATTCTTTCACTTTTTCATTTTGTGGGTTGAAATTTGCTTCCCAGTCTTTTAGATAGAGGCCCCTTCCTTCTATCAGGTAAGGTCCATTTTGGAGGATCCACTCCTTATCCTCCTTTGTAGAACAGGTCCCCATATAGAATCCATTGGTGAGGGTTTTGAGTCGACAATCTTTCCCCCAAACAACTTTGCTCCAAGCTCTTATTTTAGTTACAGATGGCCATTGGCCTAACCACTTAAAGAAAAAAACTTTTTCTTTCAAAGACACATTTGCTTCCTTCTAATGAGCGTTTGAAATTTTAAGGGTTGAGATGATCTCATAGATGATGTTATCCATGGGGGGTTTACCTTGATCCACAGTGTTCCTTGCTTCTCCCGTAGCTTTTGGGTCTCTTGGTTTGTAGAACTTGTGTGCTATTTGTTCGAAATAAATTTTTTTCCCGATCTGCAGACAATCCTTTGTCTGCATACTTCTACGACCCATATTCTCCCTTCTCCTTCCATTCCAGATCGGTTTTGTCTTCCATTATAGGTTGAAGTTTTCCTTCCATGGATTGAGGGTTTGGGCATTTATTTGGAACATTGATTGAGAGCGTCTGTTGAGAGGCCAAGTCTTTCCATATTGTGCCTGATAGGAGAAACCTCCGTGTTTCTTGAAAAAACTCCTTCCATACTAGTTTTGTGCCTCTGCTCGCCGAGTTGCAGGTGACCGTTGCCTCCAACATTCTTCCCTCCCCCCGCGCTCCATTTCACCAAGGAGGGAAATTGTTACTAAATTTAAGCTAGGGATGTACTCCCTAGGCAGAATGCAAATGCCCCACTCCACATCCCGTGGGTAAATCAAGATACGAGATCTTGGGGGCCTCTTAATTATTGACGCAGTAAAGAGTAACCCTGCGAGGTTTGAACCTTGGTTGTAGGCACTACAAGCAAGAAGCCCCACCATTTCACCAAAGGGTCGCCCCTTAAATTTAAGCTAGGGATGTACTCCCTAGGCGGAATGCAAATGCCCCACTCCACATCCCGCAGGTAAATCAAGATACGAGATCTTGGGGGCTTCTTAATTATTGACGCAGTAAAGAGTAACCCTGCGAGGTTTGAACCTTGGTTGTAGGCACTATAAACAAGAAGCCCCACCATTTCACCAAAGGGTCGCCCCTATTGACCTTAGGTCCTTATTTGCATTGCAATGTACTATAAGGACGAGTACACGCCACATCACACTTGTTAAATAGTGATTTCAAATTTTTGAAAATCTAATTTCCAATAAGCACACCATATGACTACTAGTTAGATATATGAACAAAAATATACATGCAAATTGCCCTAATTTAGACACCTATACCATGTTTGTGAAATCCTTTTTAAAAAATGAGATCTCACATTAGTACTCAATGAAATAACCCCAATAAATTTAACAAATTAATAATAAAAATAAAGATTACCCTAACTAGTCGGTCGAAAGGCTTAAACTAATTCCAAGAGGGTGAAAAGCCAATCGCTAACTATTACATATAGATACGAAAAATTAGACAACAAAACGAGGAGTTGGGATACTCTGGTCTATTTTCTCATTTTAAAACAGAGAAGCTGTGAATTATTCATCCATTATAGGCGTCATCGTATGCATATGCAAATGTTTTCGGGGAATTATTAGCCTATCAGAAATTCCGCGATGATTTCGGTTGCTTCAGAGCTTTCTGCAGATTAACTCTGTTTTTAATCTCTTTGGAGAGATACACTCCATATAGGTGTAATCAATCAACTAGGCCTTTTGATTTGATATCAAGGTACGAAATTTCTGGTTTTTGAACTTATTTTAGATGCCCAGATCGTCGTCGTATTCAATTTCAAAGGCAATATAATCAGTTTCTCTCTCTAGGTTCTGATAATCGCGAAAAAACAAAATCTGGGCCAGATTTGTTCTTAGGGTTTGAATAGGCAGTGTAATATTGATTGGCCCTTAGGGTTTTCGTTCGTCGTTTGATTTTGAGAATTTTGAGCTTAATTAGGGTTTAGATTTTAGGTTAATTAGCATCTATTAGTCTGTAACAAAATATGTATTAAACAAGGGTTCTGAATCTTTTTCATTTTTTGAGGTATGCTGCACTGGCTTTGGAAAATAATGGGTTCTAGTTGTATATGTATTACTGTAGTTGGAATTACAGAAATGGTTGTTTTGTTGGGTTAATGCAAGTCAAATCAGATTCTAGTGGACGTTAGGAATTGAACGAGGTTTTGATTCTCGTTTAATGACCGGGCGGGTTTCTGTGTGGTTAGTAATTATGATCTGTAGATAGATATAATGTAGGTTGATTTTTAGTGGTACTTCTTTTGTTGTTTTGATATAGTTTGTGTTTGGGTTTGGGTGGGAAGAATTTAATAAGACGGTTTTGGGTCCTTTCTTCTTTTGGGTTTGTTGTAGTATTTCAGTTATTGTATTTAGAAAATTGTGTGCTGTAGAGAGATATTCAAGTGTCTTTGAAATTGTGGTTTGGCCTTTGCCTGTTGATTTTTTTGGATTTATATACCGAAATTCGTGCTTGGAGGAACATGTGAATTAAGGTTTTTGAATCTGTAGTGGCAATGATGCTGGTGAGGCCAAATTGCGGGTCCTATATGAATATATTTGTGTGTTAGTGTAGAGTTAACAATTTTAATGTTAAAGAGGATGCCATTTCAATAAAAAGATATATGTTAACTATAGGTTGAGTCTTAGTGATTCTTTTGTAGGATGCTAACCGGAACTCTGAGCAGGGTGGAAGACTGGGATCCAGGATCATCCGTATTGACTATATGCTTTCATCGAGGATCTACGTCAAATAATACAGGAGAAAGTAAGGGGGGAGAGTGATCCTTATACCTCTCTATTATTATTGTTGACTTAAAATGATTGTTTTCTGTGGCCGCTTTGTTTTGTATGTTACTGGCTATACCATTCTATGTAACAGTATTTTGCCTTTTTAGGGTGTAGGGAAAAAATGAAAATTAGAGGTTCAGTTAGTTATTCAGAAAAAAGAGTTTAGAATCATAGATTGGACAAATACTTAGCAGTTAATTTGTGCCTGAAATTCAATTAGACTTAGCTGTAGGAATTATCTCAAGTTGATTATGGTAGCTTTGTTTATCTGTTCTAACTTTAATCTTGAGTAATGCAGTCGATTATTACATGACATATACTTTGGTCAGCTCTGGAGGGCTTTTAACTTTGCATGCAAGACAAGCAGATTGCAGTAGTGAGTGAGTTTAGTAAAAGTATTTGGGACTGAAAGAAGCACATAAATCTGGGGTGATGGAAGGTGAAAGTAATTCGAGCCTGTTTGCCAATGATGGCTCCTTCTTAGAACGGTTTAAGCAACTGCAACAGCAACAGCAGCAGGAGGAGAAAATACAGATGTCTTCACAATCTACTAAAACAGGTGTTTCATCTGAATCTCCTGATGCCCCTAAAACTAGTATGGTGATTAAAAAGGCTTCTACTTTTAAACCAGTTGTTCTTTCAAAGGCTGGTGCTACTCCTGCAAATGGGAAACTTGCTTTTAGTCTGAAGCAGAAATCAAAACTAGCAACTGCTCCTATTAAGCTGGGTGGCGATGAAGAAGATGAAGATTACAGTGAAGATGGAAAAGGTCAATCCGGTAGACCTGAAAAGAGACAAAAAATGGAGAAATCTGATAGCTTGGAGAATTCTCAGGATGCACAGCAAAATGGTAACTAACTTGTCTTTTCCTTCCTTTCCTATTCAATCTATTCAATAATCAATTTGAAAATATTATACAGAAAATAATTTTGTAGTTGCAATTTCTACTTGGTAGTTTTCAAATTTAATTAGTAGAATAGAGAAATTCATAGTATTGGTAGATAATCAGAAAAAAATATTCAGTAGTTCTTGTCCTCTATGTTGCACAAGTTAGTAGAGCATTGGTGCAGAAAACCATCCATGAATGCTGTCATGCAAAAATTGAAAATTTGTGAGTTATATACTATTAGACTATTAGTGTATCAGGCAAGGACCAACCTGACCAAACTTTTAACTAATCATCAGGATGTAAATCTTTGTGATTCATCATTTAATCAGTTTCCTTAAGATACTGATATGACAATGTCATATTTTATCTAATTCAAGGGCATTGGTATTAATTGAGTACTTCCTTGCTGATTTTACTAGAGACAATCAACGCTCATCTTTTGTTTTTTTCATATCCTTTCATTAGTTATTTCTGTTAAGCTGAGGAGGCATGAGAAGCCGGGGTTTACTAACCAAATAAGCACTACAGCATTTGCTGGAAATTCACCCTTGACAATGAATTTGCCTTAAAATTTTTCCTACCTAGTTTCCCTTTCTCCTCCAAAATTCTCAAAATCTCTTTGATGTTTGATAATGGTAAACATGGGCTCGTTGGTAGTTCTTGCCTGTTGGTCTGATATAGCTTCGTGATGCAGGTCTTATTGGTTTATCACGCCATTATGTGTGATTATTTTTGCTTTGACTCTTCATCTCTTTGGATGGCCCTGGGTCTTTTTTTATCTCCTGTTTGCACTATGGATATCTACCATCTGTTTAATAAAAATGATTGTCCCTTGGGCCCTTTTATGTCTCTTGTTGGCACTATGCATATCCACTTAAGAAACAAGAGAGGATTGGATCTCACATTATGAATAATACCCCCAAACACAAAAGGCTGTAAGAAATGAGATTTGGGCTCATGTTATGAGTATGACTGCATTGTCTTAAATTTTGATTTTATGCATGCCTCCTTTTGATAATATCTTGGTATATTTGTGGGAATGTAAGAAACACATTCGTGTTGAAAGAAAAAACATTAAAAATGTTTTATTTATGCCCCTTGGGCCCTTTTATGTCTCTTGTTGGCACTATGCATATCCACTTAAGAAAGAAGAGAGTATTGGATCTCACATTATGAATAATACACCCAAACACAAAAGGCTGTAAGAAATGAGATTTGGGCTCATGTTATGAGTATGACTGCATTGTCTTAAATTTTGATTTTATGCATGCCTCCTTTAGATAATATCTTAGTATATTTGTGGTAATGTAAGAAACACATTCTTGTTGAAAGAAAAAACATTAAAAATGTTTTATTTATTCCTTCCTCTTTTGGATTTTTTTAATATCCCAAGCAAGGTAATTGAGAAAACATCACCCCCTCTCTTGTACATGTACCCTTACCCATTATGGTTATGGATATGTATTGAGTTCACATTATGGATATGGATATGAAGCTGTATAAATACACAGCTTGGATCCCATGTCTCATGGGTTCATTGACTTAGTTGACTATGTCATATCCAAGTCCACGTTTTCAAAATAAATCTAAACCCTAAAATGCCAGAAAAAACCTTATTAGTTATTATTCTGTATAAATCTAGTCGTGAGCAGAGGTCGGCTCTTTTTTTGATTTTGTTTTACATTTTCCCTGTTTTCTTTAGCCTTTAGGTGCATAATATTTGAAGTCGTGCTGTTTTTGTATTGCAATAAAATACTTAAATAGGACATATGTTGGGATTGTTCTAAAATACTAAAATGAGCTTTGAATGGTTGTTGGTTACAGAAGGGGGATGAACTCAAGTCATTTAAGGCTTAGGCGATAACACCAGTCTGTAAATATTAATCTTGGTTTAAACTTAAAGTAATAACACCAAGTCAGTTAAACTTGGTTTTTATGTAAAGTGATAACACCAAGTCTAAGATATCAGATTTCCACGATCCACAGTTTAATATTGCTATTGCTTCTGGATTTGATCGTGTTAAGTTATTTTCCATCAAATCCAGAAGCAATAGCAATATTAAACACCAAGTCCGTTTAGAGTTATAAATGAGGTTTAACCTTGGCTTAAATTAATAATTTAATTTATATTAAGTTTTTTATAATTTTATCAATATTCAATATGTTCAATATCATTTATTATTAAATAATAAATTTTAATTTTCATCTGTATTAAATATAAGTAAATACTAAATACTAATTTAAATTAAAAAACTTTAATATATATTTATTTTATTTATTATAATTATAATTATAATTATAATATCCACGTTTAAAATAAGAAGTTATTCGATAATATGTTTTTTGATTTGCATTTGCTATCTCGGATGAAACTTAATGAATCTGTAAAGAAATCACCAAAAATTTGCAAGCCCTCCTAAACCCTCTGCAAATTGTGTTCAAAATATTAAAAATATTTCTCATTACTTCCCATACTCTCCTTGAATAAACTGGTGGTATTGTTGAACAGATCGGTGCCACTCTTTATTTCCTTCATTTGATATAACTGCTATACTCTTCATCAAATATATTTCACCTGTTTAAACTTGTGCCACAGTTGAACAGTTTTAACAGTTCAAACAGTTTATTTTTAACTTGTGCCCTTTTTTTAGAAGTTAAGCATTTTTATATTATCCATGGTATGTGTAGGGCTTGATCTTCTAATTTTTTTTTTTTTTTAAATATTTGATACAATTATATTTAAATTTCAATACCTTAAATGGGGGTAGATCCCTCTATTGAATTCAAAAAAGAGATACAAGGAAACATAAGAACATTCTCTCCACACTTCTTGACTGTAAACAGTACCCTAACATCCTGATCAACCACCTACAACTGAAACAAAAACTATCAAATCTTCCTACACTACAACACAGTGCAATCAAGTGATGTTTGTACAAAAGTAGGCAATCCTACTGCATAGATTCATCAGCACAAATGCTTCTCAATGGCTGAAAGGGGATGCCTTCCCATATAACTTCCTATGGAGCTTCCCAAAAACAATTCTGCATCACACTATCTTGAAACTCCTTCCAAATCACTCTCAACGGGATCCTGTCATCTTCTTTCAAATTCACTGGGTGGTCTTCAGAATCTCCTACCTCTTCTATGATGTCGCTAAAGTACACAATTGGGTAGAAGAAGTTGCTGAAGACTGATCCATCATGCTTGTGACCAGAGCTGGGTCTAGCTTCCAAGATTAGATTCTCTGCCACTGACGACAATCGATCTCCGGTACTGATTCTGATCTCTGCCACGGCGGTGTTTGATTCCACAGACATCTCATTCTATGGTTGAAAGTTAAGTCCTCCATCCAATGTTCCCAGTCAACAAACAATGTTGGCAGAGGCGTTGACTTCAGAGAATGTAAGTAATGATGATGATGCTGATCTTAAAGCGCCTTATAGTCGTGACTCTAACTCCATGTGATCTCTGTTCAATAAAAATGCCAGTGTCTGTACTACACTGTCTCCTAACAGACATCTAGCATTTTTAAGTTTTACTTGAGAATCCCGCACGTGAACCTTGGCTAGCATCCTCTTTGATTTGATATAAACTAGGATGAATAGGATGAAAAGCCCTCCTCAGCCCCCTAGGCTAAATATTCTATTTGCCCACCCCTACTCTGTCCCTCGAATCAACCCAGTTCTTATCCGATTGCTAAATCCCTGCTAGTTCTGGCCACACCTCTTGAGCTCCTATAAGAACCTCCCAAATTCGGGAATCTATTCCTTTATTTGCTAAACAGTCTGCCACCTTATTTGCATTTCTATATACACGTGAAATCATGAAATCCTCTAACTGGCCCAACCAATGTTGAATAATTGGTATCCACCTCTCAAGCTTCCAGTTTATGATCTGTCCCTTTGCGATCGCATTGATGCCAGTCATCGAATCTCCTTCTACCTGTACTTTATAGAGTTCTTTTGTGACACAATTTTATCCCCCTTGCCAGTGCTTCCATTTCATTCTTGTTATTTGTCGCTGTGCCAAGGAAGCTATATAATGCCCATAGACATGCTCCTTCACTATCTCTGATGATGCATCCTATTCCAGCCTCTCCTGGATTCCCTCTTGCTGCACCGTCTACATTCAGCTTAACCCATCCCTTTGCTGCTATCGTTAGTTTATTATTATAATATGAATATCATATTGTCTAAAAATCTAATAATATTTAACAAGGTTGCTGGTTCTGGTTGGGATTGGGGTTTGTGGGTTCGGTCAATATTTTTTCTGGGGGTTGGGTTTGTTTTGTATTCGTCCATACTATAAAACATATTAATTTTTTAAATATATGATTATTTTAATAAATAATAAATATGGTAAAATAATAATCGTATCAAACCAGCCTATCCCTGATAATCTAAGTTACCGATGCGTTCCCTAGAGGTCTGGATGCGGAGGCGGAGGCGTCGTGGATGCTGGCAGGAAGCGCATCCTAGGCCTGTGGATGCCCCCTGCCAGCATCCACCACGCATCCGGGGGTTTTATTTGGCCATTTCTTAACAATAACTGTGTGTTAGTCCTGTGGCAATTGTGTCCGGGCGAGTGCTATGTGTCTTAGTCCTGTGGCAATTGTGTCCAGGCGAGTGCAGACTGCGAGGAATGACTGACGAAGACAGACTGGAGTCTCTTTGTTGACAAAGACAGACTGCAGTCTCAGATTCCATTTCCAAATCCTCCCGCGTTGTGCCATGCCGTGACCAGGTATGCAACAATGGCTTTTGTTTTGTTTTTATTTTGGTTTTGTAGGTTTTTTAAAATTTCGATATAGTTTAGAGCTTTATTTTAAAAATGTTTAAAATTTATATATATAAATCATATTCTATTTTATAATATAATATTATAAATGGTACTTTTAAGTAGTATATATTGTTAGATTAAAACATAGTCATTAAATCAAACCAAATGTAATTAAATTATATTATATTGTAATTTTATTAATTAAATTTTATAAATATATATATTATATGTTTAATAATAGATGTTTATAAAATTATTAATTATTAATTGTATTTTTGTGTGCGCGCGTGTAATATATATATATATATTACACGCACCTAAAAGCACCCAANCAACCCCCCCTCCCCCCCAAAAAATTCACGCATATGCGTACCGGATTCTCGTACCCGCATCCGCACCCGAATCGGCAACTTAGCTGATAATATAACAATATAATATAATACTAGCAATCACACCTTAGTGTGCAATGTGAACGCCATAGAGTTATGGAAAGGTCATTTAAGTATGTGTCCCTTTGTTTGTCACTCATTCTCATCCTCTCTAGATCTCCTTATCTTTGTATTAATATATCTCACTATCTATATATCTTTATAACTCTTTCTTTC
>MU227456.1:264982-278303 GCA_018584345.1 Thuja plicata | reverse complement strand
TTTGGACCTGTGGGTCCGTCTGGATCCGCGGGCCACGGATCCATTCGGACCCACAGGTCAAAATCCAGACCCTGCCTGGATCCAGCATGGACCGGTACAAGAATCCGGATCCGGGGTCCCAGATGCGAATCCGGTAACTTATATATATATATAACATTTCTAACGAAAACCCTTTTAAATCTACTAATGGACTTTAATTGATATAATATTAGTCGATTCCATCCAAAATATATAGTCAACTTAAAATAAGATTAATATTCAACTAATTAATTAAACTTAAATGATTAATCATATAATTAAACCCTTTTAAGCCCTCACTTACAATAAAATAAGGAAATCTATGCCTTTACAAAATTACTTCTTGTTAATTGTCTATTTATATATTAGTATTTAAAGATTTTCTAACCACATTATATATTAATTTAATAAAACTAATTTAGAATGTATTAACTAACATATTTAACTTTTAGAATAATATATGCAGTTCAAATTTAATTCCCTAAACACATAATAATTTTCAAGTTGAACATAAATGCTAATTAATATTAGGTATACTCAACTAACATTATATTAGAAGTAACTTAATCAAAATGCATGAAATATTTTCTTATTAAATATGGATATGCTCCCTTGACATAATAGCCTAGAATTTAATTTACGTTAATACATAATGTAAGTTGAACACATTCACTCACACTTGCATCAAAGATTCATTGAACTTAACAATATTTGCATCTATTCCACATGCATAAGCATAACTCTTAATAAATCTGCATACTGATATTATCTAACATCCACTTACTAATCCAATATACTAAACCATCAAAACTAAGTTTTAAACGGAAATCTGCATCACTCACACAAAGTATCTAATAGATTCCCCGATTACATAATCAGGTGTTGTATACAAGCAAAGGATTCGACAGATCCATAAAGTAATACATGTGTCCCAAAAGTCCGAGTATAGCAAAATCAGTATTGACTGGAGAGCATATAAGTGAAAGATAGTGCTAATCTATGTTGGGCTGGGGCAGGCCTCACACATGAATAATTTTTTTGTGGTTGCTGCTAAGAGCAGTAGAATTGAATTTAATTACATAATATGATATAAGGACTCTAAGGTGATATTTTAGTTTCTGTTAAAAACTTAAAAGTTCTCTGTAATAGTTTGAATAATAATCACTAAATAGATATATTTTTGCTACAGTGTGTATGTGGCTTGTAGCTGGTGTACGAGATGATAATTTAGCAGAGCAAATCAAATGTTAATGCCAAAATCGTAAACAATTTAATATTTGTTGCTAATTTAGCAGAGCAAATCAAACGTCAATGCCAAAATTGTAAACAATTGAATGAAGATAACTGTCTTGAATGGTATAGTAAGTTTGATATTTCCGACTTGTGAGAAATGGGTATTTGTATGCTTTTTTATTTTGATTGGTAAATCCAGAAACTACCCTTGTGGGGCGCCCTTCAAGCTTAGATGCTTCAAGCTTAGATGCTATGGCTAAGCTACACTAAGAATTGGAGTGTGGTAGATATGCCCAATTCAATGGTTAGTATCTTGTACATGTGAGCATGTAACACTTATTTTGGGAATTTGAACATCTGTGTCTGCAGCGGAAGTTATAATGATTTGTTAATTGAGCACATCTGATTTGATAAGTTTATGTTGCATTGTGATTATGAAGTGAATAAAAATACTAGTTATCAGCACATTTATTCTTCCTTTGAAATCAAGTGTTCGGGTTTCTTAGCTCATGATAACAGTTGTATCAATCGTTCTAGCAAAGGTATTTGTGTCATGTCGTGGCTATGGGGCCAACCGAATGCACGGCCCTATAGTATTATTTACAAGGGGGAATAACACTATTGGGCTGTGCATTCTGTCAGCCTCATTGATGCTGGGTTTAGATAATTATATCTTGTGCAATATTTACATTGAATTATGACAGTATTCTGGGCAACAAATTCTTTTCTTGTATCAAAGCTGAAACATATACACAGTTTATTCTATTGATTATCAACAGGGCTTTTTCATTTCGTAAAGTCAATGCAGGGAATTTTCAACAATTTGCTAAAAGATAATAGCATGAGTGGCATCTAGGACAATTAATTATAATTACATTTTTCTTAAAGAAAAAATAGGGTTACCTTCTGTACTGTAGTGATTTTTTAATCAATTTTAAAAAATGGCCAGTGTTTTCAACCTGCTGATATTCTTTGGTGAAAAATGGGAGATTCTTTTTCTTTTGTTTTTAAGATGGTTACAGCATTTTTTCATTGCAGGTTCTTGTTTGATGTCCACTGTGCTGACTACAAGTACTATGAGTCTCGTGTTGCCAAAGAAGAGAGAGCCCTTGCACAGTCAAATGAGCCCCAGAATTCTTATAATGGTACATTTATAATATTAAAGTATTAATTTCTTATGTAATACTTCCAGAATCTCTTAGGCAAGGCATTTTTTTGTGAGAGAGCTGTAGGTTATTTTAAATTAACATAATGACAATTCATATTGGTGATTTTAGGCATAGGTCTGATCCTTGTAATTTAATGCAAGAGATCTCTATATCTTAGTGAAGTATTTTCTGAGTACTCATCTTCTTACGCTGTTCTATACTTTTCTTCATTTTGTGTTATAGTCGGTATTTTTCCATGCTTTGCCATGAGAATTTACTAAGATCTGCTTGATGAAAACTTATGTTACTGTCTTAAGTGCGTCTTCTGTCATGCGTTGCACTTCCTATTATTTCTGCTTTCAGACATTCAAGTCTTGTCTTTTAATTTCTTGAAATCCTGTTTGGTCATGAGTGGCCACTAATTATAACTCTTTATGATTCCTTTTTTCTATGTATGCACCATATTGTTGTCAGGCTATGTCTTTTACTTCTTGATCTTGTTCCTGTCATCTGGCTTCAGATATCATAGTTTAGTAATAATATTTTCTTGGCATCCAATACAAATTTATTGTTGTTTCAATATTAAATTTGCAAATATTTACTGTTATCTATTGGGAACTGGTTCTTGTCCATTGAGATTTGAGAAGTCATTTCCTCTAAAAGAGGAAATACGAAGTCTTTTTGCTCAGGATTTTCTAATATTTTAAATATGAAGCGTTTCACAGGTGTTTGTATTAAAAATTGATGGGTTTTAGTAACTAGATGCATAGGCTATATACTGTAGACCTCACCTTGTTCATGTGACTTGCAGCTAGTACAAGCACTGTATCATCTCCGCATCCTAATATGCAAAAAAGGACTCATCAAGGAGGGAAATATCAAACTCCAGCTTCTGCGCTGTATGATGGGAGCGATGATATCAAGTCAGGTATGATTTATTTTGCTTGTAAGTCCCTTTCAAATCCCATTTCACTCTGCAGAGTTAACTTGGTTATTCTATAATTCTGACCTTGTGCACCCATCACTCATCAGTGATCCCACATCTTGAGGGCTTTTGGTTTTACTAAGCAAATTGCTCTGCTACTATTTCCATGTCTGTTGCAATCAGTGTTGACTTTAAGAAGCCCTCCTTGGAAAAAGATATAAATTTTTGGCGAATCTTCCATTTTTTTTGGGAAAAAACATTAATTTCTATTGATGAATCTTTCCATTTTCTGAAAAAATATAATTTTGTTGGCAATTGTGTTTTAATCACTATATTGGCCTGAAAGTAACCAATAATTATATAATATTGGCAAATTAATTTCATTTTCTACTTTAACATTAAATTTAGGTAAATTTGATCTAATTAGCTATTGAATATTGTTTCAATATTTTGAGTTCAAAAGTTTAGTAAAATAAATGTTACGGTAATTTATAACTAGGGCTAAAATAAAGTTTTGTATAATTGTGGCGATTTGGGTTGTCTTACAACTTGTAGTCTAAACATAATTTTGAATCCTCAATTTCAACTATTAGCTAATTGGCAATTATTTCCCACAAAAAAAATATTGGTAGCAATTGTGTATAGTGTTTGTTTACATCCTTGTCATACCTGTATCCGTCTCTGCTGCTCCATTAGCTATATTAATTTCAAAACTGATTTTCAGATATAAAAATATATGATAGGAGTCACATTCTTTGGATATTTAACATCTATTTCTAGCTAACTTTTATGATTCTATACATTTTTTTGGACTTTTATCATCTGGTTTGATCCTGTGTACAGGAGAACGCGGTGCTGAGCCACCATCCATGGCAGATCCAGTGGCAATGATGGAATATTATATGAAAAAAGCTGCACAGGAGGAGCGCCGGAGACCTCCCAAGAAGACTAAGGATGAAATGCCACCTCCAGCATCACTTCAAGGTATGCACTAGGATCTGTTTTGAAAATATCATGTCTGTTCCTTTTTTTGTATTCTTGAGATAACTTGCCTATAACTTATTTATGGTGAACATATGAAAATTTATCAGTCTATGCTAAAGATAGTTTAACAATAGATTGTTTTATCAATTGTTTTATGTATTTGAGTTTGTGCATTGTAGATGTAATCAATTAACCTTATTGTAGTAAGGTTCTTCATATTACATTGGACAGAATTACAGTTCAATTATTATTTTTAATTTCTGAATGTTATTTTTCAGGTCCCCCTAAAAAAGGTCACCACATGGGTGATTACATTCCTAATGAAGAGTTGGAGAAATTTTTAGCAGCCTGCAATGATGCTGCTGCCTTGAAATCGAATAAGGAAGCAGCAGAGAGGGCCAAAATACAGGCAGATAATGTTGGTCATAGGTTGCTATCCAAGATGGGATGGAAAGAAGGTCAGATGATCTTTCTATAATTATTAAATTCTAATTTTTGTTTCCTTGCATGCCTTGTATAACTAAAGATTTTGCTGAAATTTTTGAGTAGGTGAGGGACTTGGTAGTGGAAAGACAGGCCGTGCAGATCCTGTTGAGGCAGGTAATGTGAAATTGAATAACCTAGGTGTTGGAGCATCACAACCCGGAGAAGTGACTCCAGAGGATGATATTTATGAACAATACAAAAAACGAATGATGCTTGGATACCGTTATAGGCCCAATCCTCTTGTGAGTATATAGTCTATAGTCATCTTATCTAATATCTAGAGGACGAATTGTTAAGTGTGCTTTGTATGTTGATGAAATGTATGCTATTAGAAGTATACTGAAATGTGAGATTTTTCTGTGTTGCAGAACAATCCAAGAAAGGCTTATTACTAGTGTCAAGGCTTGATGCAGGATAATTGTTTTGGCTGGACAAACTATTTGATTGTTCTGTCTGACCTGTCTGTATGACTTGACAAAAAGTCTCAATATCTGTTTGGGTTCCTGAAGGCTAACCATATTTGGCTGCTGCTTTGGTTGCTGCATTACTCTTGTTCGATGTAAAACCATTATGAAATGGTCGTATCAAAATTGAATGGTTTTACCTTCTGTCACTAGGATATGTATGTAATATTTGGCATATTCTTTTTTGACATTAAGGTTGTACAATAAAATAGTTGAATGCTCACAGGATTTTTGTTTCCAAGTAAAAGAGTTTGGAGCATAGAGTGTAGTCTATTTATGGTATACCTTAGTTGTTACATTTCTTATTATGGTGGATGCAGTGTCTCATATTTTTGAATCATGTTATCTTTTTAAGAAATTATGAGAATTTTTAGCTGGAAAACTTTTTTAGTAAAATAAACCACTTGTCCATTCACTGGAGCCGAGCACATTATAACAATTCTCATGAGATGAATGCATTAAATGTAAACCATTAGCAAATCGGTACAATATTTTTGTTTATAAAGCTTGCATACAAGATGAATAGGAGAAATTTAGTTTTATGGATGCTGACTTTCTTGGAGAATTTGTGTGAATGGTTAAATCCATCTATAACTTGATTAGGGCACATTTGAAGCCCCATGAATTTCGGCAAGCTTTGTTGTGATAAAGCACTGTTTTTTATTGATGGGAAAAAAGAGTATTGGGAAGTAAATCCATCATTTGTTAAAGTTTTTTGGAATGATTATGTAGAAAGAGCTTCAAAATGGCAATATCATCTGAAAAAGGAATGTAGATAATTGAGAATATTTGATTTGAACTGAGACATGGCAAAATTATTCACCTGGGTAGACCAGCAAGACCAATTCTCACCAGCTTATCTCATATCAGCTACTTTTTCTGAATGGCCGACTATGTGAAGGCCCTAGCCTTGGTTAGGTATTTGTGTGTCATCACTTGATTGCTGGCCATTTGATCTCAACTGGTTCCGTCAAATGCAGATAACTCATTTTTTAGAAATTTCAAATATAGATTTTAACTCATTTTGTGTTGGAAACCATTATAGAATATGTACATAACAATCCATAAAAAAGAATCCTTAGTTGTTAGTGTTGATTTTCATGATATTCTGAAGTCTAAGGATAACTAATGACCCATCAAGAAAGTTAAGAGTCTTGGCATGACTTCAGTTCCTTTTGTTGATAATAGACACTTTGCACAATTGAGATTTGATTGCAGCTGACTTTCCAAGCCATAGAATGCCTAAGCTACATGAGGTCCCCCCTCGGCTTTGACAAAAGATCCCTTCCATTTGAACCACTGCTGTACCAAAGTGGCTACCTCATTCAATCTGAGCTTTGGTTTCTTGCAAAAGTATGACACCTGATTTTTGCAAATCCAGTGGACATGCGAGCAAGATGTTAGGAGCTTCATTACATCTCTGAGAGGATATTGACCACTCGGTGGATCTGAGGCAGGATTTTTATCATTATTTTTTATTGAACAGGATCTCAGGCAGGATTTAGTTCTTTGTTGAAAACCTAATTTGATTCTAAAGTAGTAATCTCTATAGTGGATATACTTCCCTTTTCGTTCTTTGATTCAAAATCGATGTTTGAGATTAGTTGTGTGAGATATTGATGATTTGAATGTAGACCACGTCATCATCAGCTTCAATTTCTGGTTCCACATTGAGGATACAATCATCCAAAAATAACCCATCAGCTTGGTTTGGATCATATTCAGTGGGAAGAATCTGACCAACGGAAGTTCTCACAATTCCCCGATTTAAGTTTTCAGGTTCAGCACAAACTTTTTGGGCTTCTTCAGTCAAACTGGTGGGTTTTTTGATCCATTTCGAGAGTTTTCAGGGAGGCTTGTTGAGGCAACCTTTTGTCTGAGGGTTTGTTATTTGTGGTCAGCTCAATACAATCTTCCACTCTAACTACTTACTTCAAGTTCCCTGTATTAGATTCCCAAATATACAACCTTAGCAGTGGGTAGAGAGATTTCTTAATGAAAAACAGGTGGTAATTCTAGAATCTGTATCAGATCATATGACCATCTACACAAAAGAAAGGAGTCTATTGTGTTCCCAATTTATTGGAAAACTGAGGAATTCCAATATTCATCTGGCACGTTATATAGTCTCAGCTAAACAGGGGCCTCCTGAATTTGACAAACGGATCAAAATTGTGCATCCATTGCTGTAGATATATAGACCAGCTCCATCCATCAGCCATGTGCCCCCTTTCAGAATTTTGGCTTTGTTTTCTCAGTTAGGGTACACACCGCCTGAAAGAAATTAGTTGAAACATTTTTCTGAGATCCATTTTTCAATTCCTGCCCGAGCTGGCCAAATACCAACTTTCCATTGATGGCAAATTGAGCCAAAGTGGAGCTTCACTTCTCCAATTCTGAGTTTTTGGGGACAACTCTAATTTCTTGTGCACAGGCCAGTTCACCATTGTTTTGGGCTTTATCAGAAATTCATTCTTCCATATAAATACATTACATTCAACTATGTACTACAATAGAAGTCAATTTGAGAGACATATACAGTATTGAATTTGTTCTTGTAACAGTTGTAATTTAAATAGCAATTAAGACTTGAGCAACTAATTATTGAATACAGGACACACCCATGTGACTGACGAAGTGAATCTATTACTGAATATTTCATAGGCCTCGTTAATTGGTAGGATGTGTTTCTGAGATACTTTTGATTGTTTTAATAACTATGCTTTGGTGACATTGCTTGATGGTATGCTCAGCTCTGGTAGTTGACGGACTGAGTTATGATTGGAATTACTGGTTTGCATATATATATTTAGAGACGTTCTTTCAGAGTAACAAGTATGACCTCATGCTGTTTGAATCTTTTCTCCCTGTTTGTGTTGGATTGCCAGTTTTGAAGATAGTAAGTTGGATTGTAATTTGTGATCGACACTGGATTTGACAGCAATGAACATCAATAGAAATTAACACCGAGGCACATAATTCAGGTTAACATATACGCTTTGAACATGTGATTGTCAGTTGTTTCCTTTTTTCATTGGATTAAGAAAACAAAATACAATGTAACATTTGTATTGATAATAGCTAACATAAAGACATTACAATGCACTAGTTATTGAAGTATGTTGTTAGAAAGCTTTATCATATTAACTTTTATATTATTCAGGTCTCGTAGTTCTAATTCCATATAATGTGGCCCTTCTGCTGTAATTGGTTTTTCAGATGTTTACTTCCAGTATTGTATCAATATACATCATAACAGCACGGTAACTGGCATTAACACTTATGACTCGTTTTGGATTTAGTGCCCGTCATAATTTGGGTTTTAAAAATCCTCTATCATCTACTAAACTTTCTGAATAACAAAATTTGGTGCTAAGATTCTTAAACATGAATTTGCAGCATACTTGTAGAGAGCAATTTCGACATTGCAATTACATTCTATGGTATATCAGTTATGGCTCACCATAGCCCAATATCCATCTTCTTTTTACGGTCAACTTCCCTCCAAAACAAGCACCTGTCTCTCATGAATTATAAAATATTACAACCCTCTTTATGCTCTAAAACATCTTTACATAGCAAGTAAATTTATTCTCTAAATGCTGAAATGGATCCTGAACTTGGTAGATCTCTTGCGCGGAAGGCAGGAAGGAGAATCTTTACACTAAAAGGTAGTCTTATACAGAAATAAATGAATGACATTAACAAAATTGTCGACCAGGAAAAAGGGACGTTAGAAACATGCACGACATAAAGCCAACCACTAAAAGCAAAATATCAAGTAACTCACCAATGAAACTATGAAAATATGAAATGAACAAACTATCAAGTAATTAACATCTTAATTACATTAATGAAATTATGAATATGAAATGTTTTAAACAAAATAACAAAAGGCAGTTGCTTAGCTTATTTTGGCCCCTGTATAATTTTTATGGAGCTGGTGGTTTCAAGTAGCAGCTGCTAATTTTGCTGCTTATTTTTAAACAATCATTTCAATTTTAACTTTTCTAAGAAAAGTTGGAGGGAAAAATTGCTAATAAAAGAAAGAGAAAAAAATTAGTGGTAAATAAATGAGGAAAATAAATTTATGAGCATGTCTAACAGTTTTTTCAATAAGCAACTGTTGCTTATTTTAAACCCTCTATTTTCTTCATAATTTATTTTCATTTCTTAAACAATAGCTGTTCGACAAAAATAGGAAAAAATATATTTTCATTTTTTCACGATTTTAATTTTCCCTAATAACACTCCCAAGTGCTTAAATTTAAACAGAAAATGCACTTAAGAAGTCACATGGGGGCTTGGGGTAATTGAATGTTGCCCTCAAATTGATTAGTGCACAAATATGTTAAAAGCCAAGACAAATCAACATGAAGGATACTTGAAAGATCATGGCCATGAGAATGAGAAATGAGATGCCAATTTATAGCTTTTCAAAATCGATTGGACGGACAAGCCAAATGGGCAAGTGTTATTTGGAAATGTAGAAGGAAATGACATGTTAGTAAAGTGGAGCGAATTGAGGAAGGTGGAAGAGTGAGGTAAAGTGGAGAAAGAAATGGAAGGTGGAAAAGGTTGTAAATAAAGACAAATTAGCATGAAAAATAAATAAGTGGAGTAAATTAACAAATGTAATTCATTAATTCCTCCCCATATTAAGTTAATAGAGAAATTAAATAAAATAAATTTAGTTAACTATGAGAAAGATATAAAAAAATTAAAATATTTATCATAAAAGAGACATTAGAATAGGGGACAAAATAAACAAATAATTATTTTCCCTAGGACATTAATTCTGAGAGGACAAAATGATAGGATATGAGTGAATTGGAAGACATAATTAATAATTAATTAAATAATTTAAAAGTGTTGTAGGGGGTAACCAATTTTTAGTGTGTACAAAAATTACATTTGACACCTTATTTTATCAATACTACAATGGATTTTTGCAAACATAAGCTAATTCAAATTTTTATTTTTTATTCTTATTTTTATATAATTACTCTTGATCTTGCTCCTCTAATTGAGTCAAAATGAAGTGCACCCATTGACTTGCTTGACAAATGAATATTTAATTGTTTGTTGAATTTGAAGTGTGAATTGCTCTATTCGAATTGCAATAATAAGAAACAATAATGATAGATATTGTATGTCAAATTAGAAGCATACAATTAGCTTGAATGGAGGGTCAAGATGGAATAAGAGATGAATGGCTAGAGTGAGAGGACTGAAGGCTTAGCCTTGTGACAAGGAGAAGGTAGGAGAGTGACATGTTAGGGGGAAGAGGGCTAGGTACACTATGAGAGACGAGGAATAATTTAAGGAATCGTTAGAGGTAAAATAAAATAAAATGACAATGTTAGAAATGCGAAAGGGTGGGGTGGCTACAAGTGTGAGCAACCAATGGAAAGTCAACTCAAAGGATGAGGTGTAGGATGAGGCAACCCATGCATGTTTACATGTGTAAGAATTTAAGGGAGATACATGCTACATGATAGCAAGTTTGAGGGATTTGAAAGTATATTATATTGAATTAATTAATTTAATGATCATGGATCAATAAATTAATTGGGACTAGAAGATTTAATAAGTGGGGACTATGGTAGAATTCATTGAATTAAACCTTAAAGGAAATGAAAAAAATTGAGTTTATTATTGGAATGGATAATATTGAATTATATAATAAAGTATTCAATTAATTATGAGAATATGAAATGATGGTGAATATAGAGTAAGTAATTAATTAAATTATCAATTGACTATATAATGTGTGAATGATTTAAAGGTGTCTCAAATTTGCCCTTTAACATGTTGTCATCACTAAGAAAAGCAACATTGTGTCAAAGACAGTAAAGTCACATCGAGATAAATTAGAAGAAATAATGGAAGAAAAGTGAACAAATGATGCCTCTTTGAGAGTTAGCTAGAAAAAAAGGTGTTTGAGTGTATCTGTGATGTCCCCTAACCCTGTTTGCCCAATGAGCAGTGACAACTGTGCCAATAGTTGGAGAGATTGCAATAAACTACAAGCGTTCTCTGTGTTTGAGAGAGACAACTTCGTTGTATGATAGGAGTATTTGTATTTTCTGTGTACTTTTCACCCGAAAGTACCAAAACGATGCAAAACAAAACTAAAGGAAATGGATAAAACAACCTTCCTAGTAGACATACAAATACCAAGTAAGAATTTACGATCAATAACAATTACAAAGGGGTTTAAGCAGAAGGATAAGTTTAGATATGCAATGGCGATGAAAGAAGGGAAACATATTTCCACATACGAGGAAACAAGTAGCCTCAACACTTTCTAACCAAGATATACCAAGGTATGAATGTGTTTTGTCATTTACAATATCATAAGCACTCAAAGGGATTATCAATTTAACATATGAGAAATCAATAATAAGGGATTATCAATTTAACATATGAGAAATCAATAATAATAATTGGAAGACACATTTAAGACATATGAATCAAATGCATTCTTTGTTATCCTTTTGAAAATATACAAGTTCAAAAACCCTCAAATACAAAATGTGAACATTAAAGTTCTATAAAATCATCTTCTATAAAATCCTCAAGAGTTTTCCATTTGTAAAAGATCCCCTTTTACAATGCAAAAGCCTTGTATTTAAAGATCTCTTGTCATAACTACTTTTTTCAGGTTAGTAACCACCTAAATTAGAACATGGAAGTTATTTATGCTTTTACAACCAACTCTAATTTTTACAAAATAAAAGCTAAAATCCTAACTTTAATGAAAGGAAAATCAAAATTGACTAAAGTTACAATATTTACAAAACATTTACATAGATATCAAAATTACAAATTTATCCAACTATTCTCATCATAATGACGTTGTTCTCTTGGCACTGTATAAAATATAATGAGCATCTACCGGGCTAGATACTATTGCAATGAGTTTTTTTAATGAGTGATTAAAAAAACTCATTTCAACCAATTACAATCAACTATTTTTATTTTTCAATTTCTATTTAGGTTTTTCTAAAGTATACTTGATAAATATTTAAGTGAAAAAATTATGAAAAATATTTTTCTTGAAACTGATTGGCTAATTGGTTTGGGGTTGAAGGAAACACTATGTCCATTATAATTTTCAAGGCAGGTTTTTATGATGCACTACCGAAAATTTATGAAAACTTCTATAAAATTAGACAATAATAAACTATATCAACAAATTATAATTAATTATTTAAATAATTTGACATTATTAGTATTTAGTTATTAAAACAAACTATATCAATCAATTATAATTAAATATTTTTTACTTTTGAATATTTTTTTCTATTGCATATCAGATGGTCAAAATATTACATAAAAAATAGATCAGTTACGGGAGAGTTTGAAGTTTAAACAAAATATTACATGAGGTCTGGCTAATGCCACAACCATATCCAGTAGGGGCTCAAAAAATTACATTTACTAATATCGCAGAGAGTATCTTAAGTTTGTTTAATTATGAACATAGAAGCTATTCTAATATGAGGGGAGATCATGATCTTTGTCCGACTCATTTGAGTCTGGGGATACAACATTGTATCCTATGATGCCAAAGTCAGGGTCGGTTGCTGCATTCCCTGTGTCTCTGTGTTCTGGAGTAGCGTCTATGAACTCTGTGAGTTTACTGTCAAACAGTGGCCCCGGTTTAATGGTAGTGTATCCATGTGCAATGTCTTTTTTGCTAATTGTAATCTCACCTTCCCTCAGTACCTGCAGGAATTTACTCTCTTTCAACTTTATAACAGCTGTAACCTGCATAGCAACATCAGAGTAAATGAGTCTCCTTAGAGACTCAGTAAGATTCCTGCTCTTCCCTGCCAAAACATCATTCTTGCGAGCCTTCCAAATAACCCACAATATAATAGAAGACAAAATAGACCAAAAGACATTGCACCATTTGCTGCCGTTAATGCTTCTAGTTATGACATTTAAGGTATCAAAATGGGTTTTGAATTTGAGGCCAAACAACTTCCAGATTTCAGAGGCAAAGAAGCATTCAAAGAAGACATGTATCACAGATTCAGGCTGCTTACAGACAT
>MU227456.1:241458-264882 GCA_018584345.1 Thuja plicata | reverse complement strand
TAACATTAAATTTAGGTAAATTTGATCTAATTAGCTATTGAATATTGTTTCAATATTTTGAGTTCAAAAGTTTAGTAAAATAAATGTTACGGTAATTTATAACTAGGGCTAAAATAAAGTTTTGTATAATTGTGGCGATTTGGGTTGTCTTACAACTTGTAGTCTAAACATAATTTTGAATCCTCAATTTCAACTATTAGCTAATTGGCAATTATTTCCCACAAAAAAAATATTGGTAGCAATTGTGTATAGTGTTTGTTTACATCCTTGTCATACCTGTATCCGTCTCTGCTGCTCCATTAGCTATATTAATTTCAAAACTGATTTTCAGATATAAAAATATATGATAGGAGTCACATTCTTTGGATATTTAACATCTATTTCTAGCTAACTTTTATGATTCTATACATTTTTTTGGACTTTTATCATCTGGTTTGATCCTGTGTACAGGAGAACGCGGTGCTGAGCCACCATCCATGGCAGATCCAGTGGCAATGATGGAATATTATATGAAAAAAGCTGCACAGGAGGAGCGCCGGAGACCTCCCAAGAAGACTAAGGATGAAATGCCACCTCCAGCATCACTTCAAGGTATGCACTAGGATCTGTTTTGAAAATATCATGTCTGTTCCTTTTTTTGTATTCTTGAGATAACTTGCCTATAACTTATTTATGGTGAACATATGAAAATTTATCAGTCTATGCTAAAGATAGTTTAACAATAGATTGTTTTATCAATTGTTTTATGTATTTGAGTTTGTGCATTGTAGATGTAATCAATTAACCTTATTGTAGTAAGGTTCTTCATATTACATTGGACAGAATTACAGTTCAATTATTATTTTTAATTTCTGAATGTTATTTTTCAGGTCCCCCTAAAAAAGGTCACCACATGGGTGATTACATTCCTAATGAAGAGTTGGAGAAATTTTTAGCAGCCTGCAATGATGCTGCTGCCTTGAAATCGAATAAGGAAGCAGCAGAGAGGGCCAAAATACAGGCAGATAATGTTGGTCATAGGTTGCTATCCAAGATGGGATGGAAAGAAGGTCAGATGATCTTTCTATAATTATTAAATTCTAATTTTTGTTTCCTTGCATGCCTTGTATAACTAAAGATTTTGCTGAAATTTTTGAGTAGGTGAGGGACTTGGTAGTGGAAAGACAGGCCGTGCAGATCCTGTTGAGGCAGGTAATGTGAAATTGAATAACCTAGGTGTTGGAGCATCACAACCCGGAGAAGTGACTCCAGAGGATGATATTTATGAACAATACAAAAAACGAATGATGCTTGGATACCGTTATAGGCCCAATCCTCTTGTGAGTATATAGTCTATAGTCATCTTATCTAATATCTAGAGGACGAATTGTTAAGTGTGCTTTGTATGTTGATGAAATGTATGCTATTAGAAGTATACTGAAATGTGAGATTTTTCTGTGTTGCAGAACAATCCAAGAAAGGCTTATTACTAGTGTCAAGGCTTGATGCAGGATAATTGTTTTGGCTGGACAAACTATTTGATTGTTCTGTCTGACCTGTCTGTATGACTTGACAAAAAGTCTCAATATCTGTTTGGGTTCCTGAAGGCTAACCATATTTGGCTGCTGCTTTGGTTGCTGCATTACTCTTGTTCGATGTAAAACCATTATGAAATGGTCGTATCAAAATTGAATGGTTTTACCTTCTGTCACTAGGATATGTATGTAATATTTGGCATATTCTTTTTTGACATTAAGGTTGTACAATAAAATAGTTGAATGCTCACAGGATTTTTGTTTCCAAGTAAAAGAGTTTGGAGCATAGAGTGTAGTCTATTTATGGTATACCTTAGTTGTTACATTTCTTATTATGGTGGATGCAGTGTCTCATATTTTTGAATCATGTTATCTTTTTAAGAAATTATGAGAATTTTTAGCTGGAAAACTTTTTTAGTAAAATAAACCACTTGTCCATTCACTGGAGCCGAGCACATTATAACAATTCTCATGAGATGAATGCATTAAATGTAAACCATTAGCAAATCGGTACAATATTTTTGTTTATAAAGCTTGCATACAAGATGAATAGGAGAAATTTAGTTTTATGGATGCTGACTTTCTTGGAGAATTTGTGTGAATGGTTAAATCCATCTATAACTTGATTAGGGCACATTTGAAGCCCCATGAATTTCGGCAAGCTTTGTTGTGATAAAGCACTGTTTTTTATTGATGGGAAAAAAGAGTATTGGGAAGTAAATCCATCATTTGTTAAAGTTTTTTGGAATGATTATGTAGAAAGAGCTTCAAAATGGCAATATCATCTGAAAAAGGAATGTAGATAATTGAGAATATTTGATTTGAACTGAGACATGGCAAAATTATTCACCTGGGTAGACCAGCAAGACCAATTCTCACCAGCTTATCTCATATCAGCTACTTTTTCTGAATGGCCGACTATGTGAAGGCCCTAGCCTTGGTTAGGTATTTGTGTGTCATCACTTGATTGCTGGCCATTTGATCTCAACTGGTTCCGTCAAATGCAGATAACTCATTTTTTAGAAATTTCAAATATAGATTTTAACTCATTTTGTGTTGGAAACCATTATAGAATATGTACATAACAATCCATAAAAAAGAATCCTTAGTTGTTAGTGTTGATTTTCATGATATTCTGAAGTCTAAGGATAACTAATGACCCATCAAGAAAGTTAAGAGTCTTGGCATGACTTCAGTTCCTTTTGTTGATAATAGACACTTTGCACAATTGAGATTTGATTGCAGCTGACTTTCCAAGCCATAGAATGCCTAAGCTACATGAGGTCCCCCCTCGGCTTTGACAAAAGATCCCTTCCATTTGAACCACTGCTGTACCAAAGTGGCTACCTCATTCAATCTGAGCTTTGGTTTCTTGCAAAAGTATGACACCTGATTTTTGCAAATCCAGTGGACATGCGAGCAAGATGTTAGGAGCTTCATTACATCTCTGAGAGGATATTGACCACTCGGTGGATCTGAGGCAGGATTTTTATCATTATTTTTTATTGAACAGGATCTCAGGCAGGATTTAGTTCTTTGTTGAAAACCTAATTTGATTCTAAAGTAGTAATCTCTATAGTGGATATACTTCCCTTTTCGTTCTTTGATTCAAAATCGATGTTTGAGATTAGTTGTGTGAGATATTGATGATTTGAATGTAGACCACGTCATCATCAGCTTCAATTTCTGGTTCCACATTGAGGATACAATCATCCAAAAATAACCCATCAGCTTGGTTTGGATCATATTCAGTGGGAAGAATCTGACCAACGGAAGTTCTCACAATTCCCCGATTTAAGTTTTCAGGTTCAGCACAAACTTTTTGGGCTTCTTCAGTCAAACTGGTGGGTTTTTTGATCCATTTCGAGAGTTTTCAGGGAGGCTTGTTGAGGCAACCTTTTGTCTGAGGGTTTGTTATTTGTGGTCAGCTCAATACAATCTTCCACTCTAACTACTTACTTCAAGTTCCCTGTATTAGATTCCCAAATATACAACCTTAGCAGTGGGTAGAGAGATTTCTTAATGAAAAACAGGTGGTAATTCTAGAATCTGTATCAGATCATATGACCATCTACACAAAAGAAAGGAGTCTATTGTGTTCCCAATTTATTGGAAAACTGAGGAATTCCAATATTCATCTGGCACGTTATATAGTCTCAGCTAAACAGGGGCCTCCTGAATTTGACAAACGGATCAAAATTGTGCATCCATTGCTGTAGATATATAGACCAGCTCCATCCATCAGCCATGTGCCCCCTTTCAGAATTTTGGCTTTGTTTTCTCAGTTAGGGTACACACCGCCTGAAAGAAATTAGTTGAAACATTTTTCTGAGATCCATTTTTCAATTCCTGCCCGAGCTGGCCAAATACCAACTTTCCATTGATGGCAAATTGAGCCAAAGTGGAGCTTCACTTCTCCAATTCTGAGTTTTTGGGGACAACTCTAATTTCTTGTGCACAGGCCAGTTCACCATTGTTTTGGGCTTTATCAGAAATTCATTCTTCCATATAAATACATTACATTCAACTATGTACTACAATAGAAGTCAATTTGAGAGACATATACAGTATTGAATTTGTTCTTGTAACAGTTGTAATTTAAATAGCAATTAAGACTTGAGCAACTAATTATTGAATACAGGACACACCCATGTGACTGACGAAGTGAATCTATTACTGAATATTTCATAGGCCTCGTTAATTGGTAGGATGTGTTTCTGAGATACTTTTGATTGTTTTAATAACTATGCTTTGGTGACATTGCTTGATGGTATGCTCAGCTCTGGTAGTTGACGGACTGAGTTATGATTGGAATTACTGGTTTGCATATATATATTTAGAGACGTTCTTTCAGAGTAACAAGTATGACCTCATGCTGTTTGAATCTTTTCTCCCTGTTTGTGTTGGATTGCCAGTTTTGAAGATAGTAAGTTGGATTGTAATTTGTGATCGACACTGGATTTGACAGCAATGAACATCAATAGAAATTAACACCGAGGCACATAATTCAGGTTAACATATACGCTTTGAACATGTGATTGTCAGTTGTTTCCTTTTTTCATTGGATTAAGAAAACAAAATACAATGTAACATTTGTATTGATAATAGCTAACATAAAGACATTACAATGCACTAGTTATTGAAGTATGTTGTTAGAAAGCTTTATCATATTAACTTTTATATTATTCAGGTCTCGTAGTTCTAATTCCATATAATGTGGCCCTTCTGCTGTAATTGGTTTTTCAGATGTTTACTTCCAGTATTGTATCAATATACATCATAACAGCACGGTAACTGGCATTAACACTTATGACTCGTTTTGGATTTAGTGCCCGTCATAATTTGGGTTTTAAAAATCCTCTATCATCTACTAAACTTTCTGAATAACAAAATTTGGTGCTAAGATTCTTAAACATGAATTTGCAGCATACTTGTAGAGAGCAATTTCGACATTGCAATTACATTCTATGGTATATCAGTTATGGCTCACCATAGCCCAATATCCATCTTCTTTTTACGGTCAACTTCCCTCCAAAACAAGCACCTGTCTCTCATGAATTATAAAATATTACAACCCTCTTTATGCTCTAAAACATCTTTACATAGCAAGTAAATTTATTCTCTAAATGCTGAAATGGATCCTGAACTTGGTAGATCTCTTGCGCGGAAGGCAGGAAGGAGAATCTTTACACTAAAAGGTAGTCTTATACAGAAATAAATGAATGACATTAACAAAATTGTCGACCAGGAAAAAGGGACGTTAGAAACATGCACGACATAAAGCCAACCACTAAAAGCAAAATATCAAGTAACTCACCAATGAAACTATGAAAATATGAAATGAACAAACTATCAAGTAATTAACATCTTAATTACATTAATGAAATTATGAATATGAAATGTTTTAAACAAAATAACAAAAGGCAGTTGCTTAGCTTATTTTGGCCCCTGTATAATTTTTATGGAGCTGGTGGTTTCAAGTAGCAGCTGCTAATTTTGCTGCTTATTTTTAAACAATCATTTCAATTTTAACTTTTCTAAGAAAAGTTGGAGGGAAAAATTGCTAATAAAAGAAAGAGAAAAAAATTAGTGGTAAATAAATGAGGAAAATAAATTTATGAGCATGTCTAACAGTTTTTTCAATAAGCAACTGTTGCTTATTTTAAACCCTCTATTTTCTTCATAATTTATTTTCATTTCTTAAACAATAGCTGTTCGACAAAAATAGGAAAAAATATATTTTCATTTTTTCACGATTTTAATTTTCCCTAATAACACTCCCAAGTGCTTAAATTTAAACAGAAAATGCACTTAAGAAGTCACATGGGGGCTTGGGGTAATTGAATGTTGCCCTCAAATTGATTAGTGCACAAATATGTTAAAAGCCAAGACAAATCAACATGAAGGATACTTGAAAGATCATGGCCATGAGAATGAGAAATGAGATGCCAATTTATAGCTTTTCAAAATCGATTGGACGGACAAGCCAAATGGGCAAGTGTTATTTGGAAATGTAGAAGGAAATGACATGTTAGTAAAGTGGAGCGAATTGAGGAAGGTGGAAGAGTGAGGTAAAGTGGAGAAAGAAATGGAAGGTGGAAAAGGTTGTAAATAAAGACAAATTAGCATGAAAAATAAATAAGTGGAGTAAATTAACAAATGTAATTCATTAATTCCTCCCCATATTAAGTTAATAGAGAAATTAAATAAAATAAATTTAGTTAACTATGAGAAAGATATAAAAAAATTAAAATATTTATCATAAAAGAGACATTAGAATAGGGGACAAAATAAACAAATAATTATTTTCCCTAGGACATTAATTCTGAGAGGACAAAATGATAGGATATGAGTGAATTGGAAGACATAATTAATAATTAATTAAATAATTTAAAAGTGTTGTAGGGGGTAACCAATTTTTAGTGTGTACAAAAATTACATTTGACACCTTATTTTATCAATACTACAATGGATTTTTGCAAACATAAGCTAATTCAAATTTTTATTTTTTATTCTTATTTTTATATAATTACTCTTGATCTTGCTCCTCTAATTGAGTCAAAATGAAGTGCACCCATTGACTTGCTTGACAAATGAATATTTAATTGTTTGTTGAATTTGAAGTGTGAATTGCTCTATTCGAATTGCAATAATAAGAAACAATAATGATAGATATTGTATGTCAAATTAGAAGCATACAATTAGCTTGAATGGAGGGTCAAGATGGAATAAGAGATGAATGGCTAGAGTGAGAGGACTGAAGGCTTAGCCTTGTGACAAGGAGAAGGTAGGAGAGTGACATGTTAGGGGGAAGAGGGCTAGGTACACTATGAGAGACGAGGAATAATTTAAGGAATCGTTAGAGGTAAAATAAAATAAAATGACAATGTTAGAAATGCGAAAGGGTGGGGTGGCTACAAGTGTGAGCAACCAATGGAAAGTCAACTCAAAGGATGAGGTGTAGGATGAGGCAACCCATGCATGTTTACATGTGTAAGAATTTAAGGGAGATACATGCTACATGATAGCAAGTTTGAGGGATTTGAAAGTATATTATATTGAATTAATTAATTTAATGATCATGGATCAATAAATTAATTGGGACTAGAAGATTTAATAAGTGGGGACTATGGTAGAATTCATTGAATTAAACCTTAAAGGAAATGAAAAAAATTGAGTTTATTATTGGAATGGATAATATTGAATTATATAATAAAGTATTCAATTAATTATGAGAATATGAAATGATGGTGAATATAGAGTAAGTAATTAATTAAATTATCAATTGACTATATAATGTGTGAATGATTTAAAGGTGTCTCAAATTTGCCCTTTAACATGTTGTCATCACTAAGAAAAGCAACATTGTGTCAAAGACAGTAAAGTCACATCGAGATAAATTAGAAGAAATAATGGAAGAAAAGTGAACAAATGATGCCTCTTTGAGAGTTAGCTAGAAAAAAAGGTGTTTGAGTGTATCTGTGATGTCCCCTAACCCTGTTTGCCCAATGAGCAGTGACAACTGTGCCAATAGTTGGAGAGATTGCAATAAACTACAAGCGTTCTCTGTGTTTGAGAGAGACAACTTCGTTGTATGATAGGAGTATTTGTATTTTCTGTGTACTTTTCACCCGAAAGTACCAAAACGATGCAAAACAAAACTAAAGGAAATGGATAAAACAACCTTCCTAGTAGACATACAAATACCAAGTAAGAATTTACGATCAATAACAATTACAAAGGGGTTTAAGCAGAAGGATAAGTTTAGATATGCAATGGCGATGAAAGAAGGGAAACATATTTCCACATACGAGGAAACAAGTAGCCTCAACACTTTCTAACCAAGATATACCAAGGTATGAATGTGTTTTGTCATTTACAATATCATAAGCACTCAAAGGGATTATCAATTTAACATATGAGAAATCAATAATAAGGGATTATCAATTTAACATATGAGAAATCAATAATAATAATTGGAAGACACATTTAAGACATATGAATCAAATGCATTCTTTGTTATCCTTTTGAAAATATACAAGTTCAAAAACCCTCAAATACAAAATGTGAACATTAAAGTTCTATAAAATCATCTTCTATAAAATCCTCAAGAGTTTTCCATTTGTAAAAGATCCCCTTTTACAATGCAAAAGCCTTGTATTTAAAGATCTCTTGTCATAACTACTTTTTTCAGGTTAGTAACCACCTAAATTAGAACATGGAAGTTATTTATGCTTTTACAACCAACTCTAATTTTTACAAAATAAAAGCTAAAATCCTAACTTTAATGAAAGGAAAATCAAAATTGACTAAAGTTACAATATTTACAAAACATTTACATAGATATCAAAATTACAAATTTATCCAACTATTCTCATCATAATGACGTTGTTCTCTTGGCACTGTATAAAATATAATGAGCATCTACCGGGCTAGATACTATTGCAATGAGTTTTTTTAATGAGTGATTAAAAAAACTCATTTCAACCAATTACAATCAACTATTTTTATTTTTCAATTTCTATTTAGGTTTTTCTAAAGTATACTTGATAAATATTTAAGTGAAAAAATTATGAAAAATATTTTTCTTGAAACTGATTGGCTAATTGGTTTGGGGTTGAAGGAAACACTATGTCCATTATAATTTTCAAGGCAGGTTTTTATGATGCACTACCGAAAATTTATGAAAACTTCTATAAAATTAGACAATAATAAACTATATCAACAAATTATAATTAATTATTTAAATAATTTGACATTATTAGTATTTAGTTATTAAAACAAACTATATCAATCAATTATAATTAAATATTTTTTACTTTTGAATATTTTTTTCTATTGCATATCAGATGGTCAAAATATTACATAAAAAATAGATCAGTTACGGGAGAGTTTGAAGTTTAAACAAAATATTACATGAGGTCTGGCTAATGCCACAACCATATCCAGTAGGGGCTCAAAAAATTACATTTACTAATATCGCAGAGAGTATCTTAAGTTTGTTTAATTATGAACATAGAAGCTATTCTAATATGAGGGGAGATCATGATCTTTGTCCGACTCATTTGAGTCTGGGGATACAACATTGTATCCTATGATGCCAAAGTCAGGGTCGGTTGCTGCATTCCCTGTGTCTCTGTGTTCTGGAGTAGCGTCTATGAACTCTGTGAGTTTACTGTCAAACAGTGGCCCCGGTTTAATGGTAGTGTATCCATGTGCAATGTCTTTTTTGCTAATTGTAATCTCACCTTCCCTCAGTACCTGCAGGAATTTACTCTCTTTCAACTTTATAACAGCTGTAACCTGCATAGCAACATCAGAGTAAATGAGTCTCCTTAGAGACTCAGTAAGATTCCTGCTCTTCCCTGCCAAAACATCATTCTTGCGAGCCTTCCAAATAACCCACAATATAATAGAAGACAAAATAGACCAAAAGACATTGCACCATTTGCTGCCGTTAATGCTTCTAGTTATGACATTTAAGGTATCAAAATGGGTTTTGAATTTGAGGCCAAACAACTTCCAGATTTCAGAGGCAAAGAAGCATTCAAAGAAGACATGTATCACAGATTCAGGCTGCTTACAGACATTGCATAAATTAGGTTCCCACCAGGCTTTTTGAACGGAAGCTTATGCAGTAGGAGGCGCCATAAGAAACACAAGATTTTAGGTTCAAGGGGTCTGGTCCAGATAGAGGTAAAGTATTTGTTCCACATTTCTGCAGGGGTCTCAAGGTGCCATAAGGAGTTGGAATGAATGAGGATATTTGAACTTAGGGTGAGAAGGTGGTAGAGGTATTTGACCTTGATAAGATGAAGAGGGGTACCATCCGGCCAGGTGAACAGGGTGGTGCAGTTGTCTGGGGAACAACAGCCATGGATGGGTCCCAGGATGTTAAGGGCAAAATTTTTCGAAAGTATACCTGTAATAAATTTTAATTTTAATTTTAGCTATCTATCTTGCACTAGATGAAATAAATTCAAATACTTAGCCACTATGTGGCACTTGTTATAATGGCGTTTCTTTGTATTTGCTTCTTGATCACCTTCTGTGGCATTATTCATTGATTTGATGATTGACCAAAACAAGACCAGCATGAGAAAAAGGTAATGTGAAAGTCGAATTGGATTTTTGTATATTCTCCAAATTGTTGACATTTTAAAGATTGATAACACCAAGATTGACCTTGTTTGTAGCTTGTGTATTTTGATTTGAAGTGGAATTTACATCTCTATTCTCCTTATCACAATCATTATTAACATCCAAAAACACACAAATTCATTTCCCTGCTTGATTTTATAGACAGACCTCCTTTTGGAGGAGATAACCTGTCAGTTTTTTCTCCTGCCATGTAACTGTCTATTGAAATTATTTCTTTATTAATATTTGAAGGACTTTGATTTCCCTTGAGACTTTTGGTATACCCCTTTGTGGACAGATCAGATATACAAAATAAACCTAAAGAACCACAAGTTGAAGTAGCACTACCACTCTTTCATCCTCTGCCCATTCAATAACCTTTACTACATAGGCACATACCTCTTCATTTTCAAATGCAGAAGACGTGGTCCTTTGAATGTATTTATAGTAACAATTGGTACCCACTATTGCATCTATTCCAATGTCTTCTCGGTTTTCCTTGATCTCCATATGAAGTGCTTCAATATCTTTATAATGAGCTTCCTTTCATTGAGACTGCGTTTCCACTTACAAATAGAAATGTGTGCAACTATGACACATAATTCTTTGGTATCATGTCCAGAATATCTGTCATTTAACGATTGCATCAAATTCCACACTTGGTGCCAACTCCTCTAAGGTACCCATCAAAAAATCGCTTGAGGAATCTTTAGGCCCTGGGAATCTTTAGAGTCACCGACTGTTCCTCTGCAAGTACTTGTTTGATCATCAACTGCTATAGAAAACACCTCTAATTTTGAAGAAGATTAGTATTCCTTTGAATAATCTTTATAATCACACCACCAGGAGTTTCCAGTCCTATTGATATCCAGAGACACAATATCACTAACATCACCAGCCAACACTTCAGCCTGAACAACTTCAGTTTGATCATCACTTTATGCCTTGTTTATGCTTCTACATTTTCTGTACATATTTACCAGAGCATATGCAACTACACCGTTTGACTGAAATCCTTCATCTTTTATACTTTTAATGGCTGTCCAATTTCTTTTTCAAAGCCACATGTTCATGCGGGCTGGGGGAATTTGGAAAATAATTTGGCTTTCTACCCACTGATTGCATTACCTTTCTGTGATCCCATGTTTGGTGTTAACAGATTTTCTTTGAGGCTTTTCATCGAACAGTTCACATGCATGGGCTGTGATTCCACATTTTGGAAAAATGTTATGCACACACGACTGCTATAGAGACCAAGATATTGTTGTCATGTAACCTGCAATAATCGAATTTGATGTGAGTGCATCTTTTTCAGGTGGTTGTTCTAATGGTTCACGCGCCTTGACTGTGTTTTTCACATTTTTTAGGCATTAGACATTCTGTCATACAATTCGATGTCTTGTCTGTGCTTTGACATTACGCACGTATGTCCAATGGGGTACTTGAAATCATTGCATTTTATGAAATGACATCTTGCCTGTGATTCCATAGTTCACCAGCATGGATTTGAGGCATTCGGTCAAACCGTTCGGGTGCATTGTTTATGACTCAACATTGAACACATAAAGCTCTAGGCAGTCCCGACTATAATATCTGACAAAAATATTCTTGCCGCTATGCTTTGATGCATATTCATCCCGTATTCAAAGTTTCCCATTTGCACTGGCAGCAAGGGCGTCGAGAAGTGTTGCGGAATTCAGCAACACACTCGTCATTTGCATTAGCTTGAAAGTTTCTAAACCCTTCGCAACAAATGATTTGTCCATATTCTACAATTTTTCCATTTCATTCTCCCAGATGACATCTCTTTATGGCACTCTGTAAAACCATTCGAGTGCGTGGGCTGTGATATCACCGAGCTATGCCTTGGTAAAATTTCATACCCTTTTCGAAAACTCCCATTTTGGCACGGGCAATGAGAATAATGTTGAATGTTACTGAAGACTCCAAAAGCCCAACTCTTTAAGGTTCTTGAAAAATAGTTACAAAGTTCTTGAAAAAGAGACTTCAAAGTTAGAAATTTGGAGCAATGGAGGTAAAAGTTAGAAATTTCAACGTCTAAATGTAAAAGTTAGGATTTGGGAACAAAAGAAGCAAAAGTTAAGGTTCGAGCTTTTCAAATTGCGAAATTTAGAGTTTAGAACAAAAAGGAGCGCAAAGTTAAGGTTTTGGAGGAATAAACCTAGAAGTTGGTTTTTGAAGTTCTAAAAGTGCAAAATTTAAGGTTTAAGGTTGGAAAAGTGTGGAAGTTAAGGTTTTTAAAACTTTTGCGTGTGAGGAAAATTGACTTGGAATTTTACATTTTGGGTTTTTAAAAATTGAGGCAGTAGCTGGCTCTAATTGGGGACAAGGATGAAAAGGGACATAGGCTGAATTTAGAATCTCTACAATGATAAGTGTGCCATCCGTTGACAATAGAGTCGCAAAGGAGAGACAACATCAGGATTAGTTGGAGAAACCAAAGACAAGCCAAAAATGAGACCAACACAACACAAACTTCTACCTAAAATATTTACATGATAGGGGAAGCCTACCTCAAAACAACTCCAGGGGGATTATGTGAACCCATTGACAAGAAAATTAAAATAAATGCCATTGTGTAATCGCAGGTGGCAACTCTCAAGTACCTATGAACTCAATCACAAGCTTGATCCTTGAATTATAGGCATAATATTTCTGGCTTGTGCAATTGTCCTAGGTGAGGCAACATATCCATATAATCATTGATCATAAAATACATTTGAATTTGGAATCAACTCCTCTTCTCTTTGTATGACATTGATGAATTCTTCTTGAATGAGATGAAGTATTAGAATTTTAAGACTTTCAATAGGCTTTTGACAATTTGCATCTTGAACTAGATGTACTGTGTACCCCTTTCTAATCAATGAATCAATATAGAAAAGATCATGAAAATAAGAAGATTTCTTACCCAATATCTTAGGTATGCGAGTGAAAGTATCATGAAGCAAACCTTGTTCTTTGATTTCATTTGATTGTTCAACATTGATTCTTTGAGTCTTCATTGACTCTTGACACTCTTTTTCTCCCATTCTCATGATTCCAATTTCACCTTCCAAACAATGATTTGGATTTGAAAATATTTTCTCATTGGACTTAACTTGCATAAGTCGACCTTCCTCCTCTGCTTCCTTTTGATTGTGCATTTGACATTTATCAACATAAGAAGTAACAATAAATTTCTCCTTCTTGGTACATGCATGCTCCAACAAGTCGATACAATGAAGCGTACAACTTAGGATTGATACTCATGTAAAGAAGAGTGCTTTGAATGAGCATCATGACAAAATTTTTCATCTTCAAAATTTTCAATTTCTTGAGCACAACACATTTTGTTAGGTCCCGAGTCTTCTAAAAGATTAGATTCTAGGTGTTGGACATTAATCTGAACCTCTTTAGACTTTTTAATACTCAGAGTGTGCTTGTTTAATCCTTCAAACTGGTTTTCAATTGTCTTGTTCACACATGAATAATTTGCTCCTCCTATTGTATCATCTCCACAAACAACTTTTATTTCATCCATATTACCATCATTTTTATGCACAAGGTGACTTTTAATGCCATGATCTATTTTTTGTAGCCCCTTTGATGGAAAAATATAATTTAAAACAAAATGCAAAACTACCTCATTGGTGTTTTTCTCAACATTCATAAGACCATCTTTCAGAGACGAGACTTGACTTTCTTTTAACATAACTAAGACAAGCATCAAATAACTTAGTGATAGCACAAAAGAAGGAATGGATGATTTCATACCTTGAATTTCACCAATATACATTTCTTCTTTGGTGATCAATGATGAATGAATATGAATGTCTTCTCCACAAAGGAAATCATCATTTGAATATTCAAGGCACCGAGTGGCAATGACAATTTCACGAGACGCTTCTTGAAGCATTCCTCCTTCATCTTTCTTTTCTTGTTCAAGATGTACGTAATTCAAGAGAGAATTTGGTGATTAATTCTCATATCTTTCATTCATAGAAACGTTTGCAATTTTTTTGTAACCTTTGGACATTCATCATCAAGATAAGATAGAAGAGATTTATTTTCATTAGTACATGCATGTTCTAGTGAGGCTTTTTCAATACTCTTATTGGAAGATATTTCATCAATCACACCTTCATCTTCAGGAGAGATATTTTCTTCTACATCATTGCTTTCATTGCACAAAGACTCTCATTCAACAATGGATTTTACTGGAGGAACGCTAGTTTTAAGGAAACCAATCGCCTTGCCATCTCTTGATTAAATATTTTACAATATTTGAAGCAAAGAAGGATGACTTTATCAAGAGCAATCCACATGTCACGATATAAGATTTTTAAAAACTGAACTTGTTTAGGATCATCAAGAATTTGATTCTGCTGACAAATGAGTAAAAGAGAAGGATCATTTTCCTCTTCATTGTTGATGTCTTTCACCGATTCAAGAACATGATTAGGAGCAAGAAAATTGGCCTTCTTTCGATCATTCTCATCAATTCTTTGCAAAGTCTTAAGTAAAGAAGGGTGTACTTTATTAGAAATCAGTTGCAAGCCACAATAAAAGTTCCTTAAGAATTCAACTTGTATGGGTTCATTAGGAACTTGATTCTTTTAATATGAACAACCTTCATCATCACTTTCACTATCAATTTCCAATTTTCCTTTGTACCAAACCATTGTTTCGAATTCAACCTTTCAGACAGAGTTTCCAATCTTCATTCGAGAAAAGGTACCTTTAGATTTTTGAGGAACAAAATACACTGATATTTCGATCCTCATCAGAGTCACCAAAAATATTTTGTTAAACAGATTTGTCATTGCGAATGTTTCTTTGAACCTAACCCTGTTGTCCCTGTGAACAGTGACAATTATGGTAACAGTTGGGGAGATTGTAGTAAACTATAACCTTCCTCTGCATTTGAATGGGGAAGCTCCCTCGTACGATAGGGGTATTTGTATTTTCTGTGTATTTTCACCTGAAAGTACCAAAAGGTTACAACATAAAACAAAACAAAATGGATGATAACAACCTTACTGGCAAACATACAAATACCAAGTAAGACTTCATGATCGATAACAATTACAAAGGGGTTTAAGCACAAGAATAAGTTTAGATATGCAACGGTGATTAGAGAAGGGAAACATATTTCCACATACGAGGAAACAAGTAACCTCAACACTTTCTAACCAAGATTCCAGAGTATGAATGTGTTTCATCTTTTATATATATCATAAATACTTAGAGGGATTATCAATTTAACATATGATAAATCGATAATAATAACTAGAAGACACATTTAAGACATAATAATTAAATACATTCTTTGTTATCCTTATGAAAATATACAAATTCAAAAACTCTCAAATATAAAATGTGAATGTTAAAGTTCTCAAAAAGCGGTCTCTATAAAATCCTCTAGAGTTTCCCTTTTATAAAAGTTCCCATTTTACAATGCAAAAGCATTGTATTTAAAGACCTCTCATCATAAATAATTTTTTGGGTTAGTAACCAACTAAGTTAAAGCATGGAAGTTATTCATGCTTTTACAACCAACTCTAACTTTAACAAAATAAAAGCGAAAATCCTAACTATAATGGAAGGAAAGTCAAAATCTTAACTAAAACTCAAAATTCACCAAAGTTGCAATATTTACAAAATATTTGCATACATATCAAAATTGCAATGTTATCTAAATATTCTCTTCATCATGACGTTGTTCTCTTAGCACTCTCTGAATTGCTTCTGGTGATGCTCCTTGTTTCTCCTTCGCAAGTCTAAAAATATGTTTGATCAAGACCTTATCTAAACTTTCATCATTCTTCTTATTATAATGGAGTTTCTTTGAATTTGATTCTTGATCACCTTTTGTGTCATTATTTATTAGATGATTGACCAAAACAATACCAACGTGAGAAAAACGTAACGTGGAAGTGGAAATGGATTTTTGTATATTCTCCAAATTGTTGACATTTTTAGGATTGATAACACCAAGATTGGCCTTGTTTGTAGCACGTTTATTATGATTTGAAGAAAAAATTACATCTCTATTCTTCTTATCACAATCATTATTAGCATCGACAAAAAATACATATCTGTTTCCCTGCTCAATTTTATGAACATACCTCCTTTTGGCTGAGATAGCCTGAGAATGTTTTCTCCTGCAATGTAACTGTCTCTTGAAAGTATTTATTTATTAATATTTGAAGGACTTTGATTTCCCTTGATACTTTTGGTATACCCCTTTGTGGATAGATCAGATATACAAAATAAATCGAAAGAACCATAAGTTGAAGTAGCACTACCACTCTTTCATCCTCTGCCCATTTAATAACCTTTACTGCATAGACACATACCTCTTCATTGTCAAATACATAAGACATGACTTTGAATGTATTTATAGTAATAATTAGTACCTTCTATTGTATCAAATCCAATGCCTTCTTGGTTTTCCTTGTTCTCCATTCAAAGTGCTTCAATATCTTTGATAATGAGCTTCCTTTCATTAAGACTGCGTTTCCACTTACAAATAGAAATGTATCCAACTATGAAACATAATTCTTTGGCATCATATCCTGAACATCTCTGTCATATTAACAATTACATCAAAATATGCACCTGGTGCCATTTCCTCTCTTTCAAAATTTTTTTGTAAAATTTATTCCACGTTTTGTGTACTGGAAAGTTTAACGTTATCCTTAGAGGTACCCTTCGAAAAATTGCTTGAGGAATCTTTAGGTCCTGGGACTCTTCAAAGTCACTGACTTTTCCTCTACAAGTACTTGTCTGATCATCAACTGCTATAGAAAACAATTCTAATTTTGATGTAGATTAGTATTACTTTGAAAGATATTTATAATTACACCTCCATGAGTTTCCAATCCTATTGATATCCAAAGGCACAATATCACTTACATCACCAACCACCACTTCACCCTGACCATTTTCAGTTTGACCATCACTTTATGTCTTGTTTGTGCTTCCATATTGTCCATACATGTTTACCAGCTCATATGCAATTATAACGATTGACTTAAATCCTTCATCTTTTATACTTTTAATTAGAGATTATTAAGAATTATCAAGCAATTTCTCATACTTATCATACAAGAAACAATTCTCAACATACCAATCCGATTGTGTGTAATCCTCTTCCAACTTATCAATCTGTGCTTCCTCCAACACCTCGTCTTCCCTCTAATCTTGGAAAATAATATGACTTAGTAGAATATTTACGTGCTAATCCTGCCATGATTTGTCTTTGTGAACTTCTCCAAACTTCCCCTACGTATCATGAGGCATTGAAACAAGCCTTGATTAATCTTTCTATTCCATATCTGACACAAGATAACATCAATTCTTTATTGGAATGTATGCATACTATTAAATCTCAGGCTCAAATTATATTTTCTCAAGATGAGTTACCTCCTAAAGAGATACAAGATTAACATGATTCTCTTATGTTAATTGTTCTTATCAATGGTAACCTTATCCATATGACCTTAATTAATAATGGCCCCAGATTGAATGTTTGTAGCATTGAATTGTTACACAAAATCAAAGCAGATGTTTCTACAATTAACCTGATTCCATTTCTATCTGTGGTTTTGATAACGTGGCTAAGAAAACTTTGGGTATTATTACTTTACTTGTGAATGTAGGTCATGTTATCTTATCTACTCCTATTCATGTCATGCATGGTGCTCTTAATTACAATTGTCTTTTAGGAAGACTATGGTTACCCGCTATGCATGTTGTTCCTTCAACACTTTATCACAAAAAGAAATTCATATATAACAACATCATGTATACTCTTGTTGCTGATGAAAATGTTCAAAATTGTTTGTGTATTGAATCAGTTGCTAAACCTATTACTACCTCAAGTCAACAAGAAACACCTTCATCCCCTAAGGATGATCCTTATCCTACTAATCTCCTTTTGGATGATGACTGGGGATCCTTAGACTTCATGCCTACTTATGTGGGAGAGTATAAGATTTCAACAACAAAATCTACACAAGATGAGTCTATTCAGGAACCTCAGGAAAATTCTCTTTTTGACCAACTTAATAAGTACTTTGTTTCCATTTTCAATTCTAATTAATCTTTGGAAACTATAAAACACAATTGTTATGACATAGTGGCCTATGAAGCTTCATTAACTCTTTCTGATATGGCTTCTCGTTATGGTCCTAGTTATCATCTTTTAGCTAAACACGATTTCAATGGTAATGGGTGTGGTATAAATGGACAAGGAGTACAAGTTCCCTTGGGAAATGATGCACATGAACATTCTTTTGGCTTAGTATATAATCCTTATAAGCCGCAAAAATGATCCCTTGAACCTTCTCTTAATGTTAATACTATATCTTTAGAACCTCTTTCTATGGTTAACCATCATCTTATTAATTTTGATTTCATTAATGACAAAATGTCTTTGTACATTTTTAGTAGTGGTGATGCTTTGGATGAGTTTATAGGAGCTTGTGATGATCTCCCCTATTATCATCATAATCAACGATTTCCTTATTGTTTGAATGTCGAAGCATACTTTGGGAAAGATGTTAATTCTAAAGAAATATATGATCCTACCTCATCTCTAAATATTCCTCAAAAAAGTAATCTTTTGATCATTGATGCCATTGATGTGCAAATGGATCCTTATAATGCAAAAAAGTGATAAAAATTGGAAAATGTTTAGACAAGAGTGAACAAAAAAAGCCTACTTCTCTTCTTGAATTTACTGATATATTTGCCTGGAATTATTCCGATATGCCTAGCATTGATCCTAAGATTGTCACCCATAACATTGTCTTGCTTCCAAATGCAAAGCCAGTGAAGCAGAAAATTTGAAAAACTGAATCCCAAGATGGCCTTAGTTAAAATTGAAAAACTCCTTGCTATCGGTTTCATTTGTCCCATTGATTATTATCATTGGATCTCAAACATTTTAGCATTATTTAAGGGTGAGAATAAAATTTGCATGTGTACTAATTTTTGCGACTTAAATAAAGCTTAAGCTTCTCTAAAAGATGATTTTCCCCTTCCAAATATTGACATGATAGTGGATTCCACAGCTGGACATGCCCTATTATCTTTTATGGATGAATTTTTGGCTATAATCAAATATCCATCCCTCCTCAAGAATGATACAAAAATTCTTTCATAACTCCTTGGGGAACATTTTATTGGGTTGTCATGCCGTTTGGATTGAAAAATGCTGGTGCTACCTATCAATATGCTATGACGCTTATTGTTAGAATTCAAAGAATTCATAAGCCAAGATCATCTGCATGCAAAATAACCTGTTACAAAAGAAAAGCTTGGAGACAAAAAAAGTTCTAAAAGACAAAATATTCATTCAACGAGGGAATACAAAATGCAAAGAGATCAAACCTTATGAAGGTGATCGAAACCCTAAAGGGGAAAAATCTACATTTGCATAATAATAATTAATTATTATATGCCTAAAGTTTAGCTTAAGTGAAATAGAGAATAATAAGTGACTTAATAATTAAATCAAAATGATTTAATTAATAAGTGGAATCACTTTATTACTCTAACACCCCCCTTAAGATAAACTTAGGGAGAAGCTAAAAACCTAGAAACAACTACTGAAAGAAGGAAATGGGTCCCGACAACAAGACCTGACCAGGTACCCAAGTACAAAAAAAATATCTGTAAAAATGAGAAAATGAGAAAACCTAGTGGGAAAAACTCTCCTCCAAAAATAGATGAAGCCTAGTGAAGGACTGAAGAAGCTTCCAAACTAGAGAATATCCTAGAAAATAGAAACAAAGAAAGAACATGTATAACACCTCTGAAGCATGAAGCTACAAACACTGTCGAAAAATAACTGCTGGAGTGTCCACTATAATAGAACATGAGAAGGTAGAGAAGAATGTAAACAAAGCCTGAAGAGCTGATCAATCAAACCAAGGAAGCATTAGAACCAACATGAGATACCCCCCATAATACTGAGCAGGGAGAGGTGTGACAGGTACATTGAAACAGACTGCCAAGAAACACTGCATGATGAAGAACGTACAAACACATATAAAGGATGGTGTAGTGGAAGGAACACTCACTTGACACACATAATGAGGCTAATGTCATGGAAGGAACACTCACTTGACAAAGGTAGATGGAAAACAAGGAAAATATCAAACCCCCCATGGCACTTTATAATATAGTACGAGTACAATCAAGCACAAAATGTGTAGGATCCCAAGCATGCATCAGATGACACTTTATCTCAGTGCGTTTGCAAAAGAAAGCTATAGAAAAAGATGTATACAATATTCAGAAAAGAAAACGATACCACGACCTGAAACATCCAAGATATCCACCAGAATGCCATAAAGTAAAAAACCGAATAGAAGATACATGGAGCAGAATCTGGGTGTGAGACCCATAGAAGAAGAGAGGAGAACGGAAGCAACTTTTCGACGTCAGGCAGAAGTTGAAAAAAAGAGTTCGGAGAAGCGAAATATAGTGACCAGAGTGCAAAAATGGAACCCTGACTTTGAATGGCAAAAAACCTTGCAAGACGGCAAAATCAGATAACTAAATTGGAAAAATTAGAATGACCTTGGAACCAGCGCCTTTCCGTTGATATCTCATTTGGCAAAAAATGCCTCCGTTTGTTCAAGTTATGAGAAAAAAACCACTAGTAGGTAAAAAACCAAATGAACTGGAAGAAACCTCAACCAAAAATGCCAGAGCCCGACTAAACTGGTGAAACCCTCCAAATTTGGACTACCTCTAGATTTCCCGACAAAGTTGGCAGAAAAAAATATTTTTTTTTTAATGAAAAAATAATAATATTAACAATTGTATTTTTTTGAAAAAAATAATTAAAAAACAACATGTTCTTTTTGAAATAAAAAATAGTATATTTTTTAAAGAAAAAAAGACAAAAAACATTTATATTTTTTTATTTTAAAAAATATTAAAAAACAAGTTTTTTTATTAAAGAAAAAAATAATTTTTTTTTTTAATTTTTTTTTTTTGTTTTAAAAAAAATTAAAAAAAGATAGGCCTGTCATTTTCTCTCTCCTCCATGCAATTGGACAATACACAAATTGAGGCGACATAGAAATTGAGGTGACACAGAAATTGAGGCAACACATAAATCGAGGTGCATGAAAACCAAGACAACATGGAAATCAAGACGACATAGAAATTGAGGCAGCATCAAAACTGAGGCATATTTTTGCCTCGTAAAACATGCTAAGGGTTGTGCATGCAAAAATAGGGCCCAAATTTCAACTGTGTCCAAATAGGACGTGCCTTATATGAAAATAGGGGTTTTGGGACATTCCGGACGCAACCTAGATGTCAGTTTTTGCCCAAAGTGCTCCAAAAAAATTCCCCTCCAGATCCACACAAAAAATGCAGAAAAACCTTGAAAGCCTCAGAGCTCCAAAAACTTCAAAAACTCAGGAATGGGTAGCATCAGAGAGGCTTTGATACCATGTGTATCGTCTTAAAATGGAAGCACTTCCATGTTAAGAACATTTAGCCCTCCTTAGGGGATTTTTTTGACCACCATCATACTGTCCCCTCATTTCTGCATCATCTCCTGCTTCTGTGCCTGTTTAGGACCCTGATTGGGCCTCTTCGGGCACCTTCTACCCCACTTGGCACAATTTCCAGGGGTTTTGACCCCCTGGGTCAAGGTTGACCGTGACCTTGATCTAGGTCAGGGTCAAACTTGACCTTGACCTAGGTCAGGATCGACCTCGACCTTAACCTGGGTCCCCCTTCCAAATCTGAAAGTTTGTCGGCTGCCAGGGATCTTCAAAAATTCATTTCTCCTGCTTCCAGGTCGGCTGTTTTGGGTTCTGAAGTGGCAAATCCTAAATTGTATTTAATATAGGTCCTCTTCTATGGGCATGGGTCTAATTGGAATTTAATTCTCCTATGTCAGTCTCTCTAGAAGATTGTGCCCTAGTTTCATATAAAAGGAAGCCTTTCTCTCTCATTTTCTCTAAGCATTACGAACGATCATTAAGCAAAAAGTTCAAGCATATTTTTTTGTACATGTTCTCAAGCTTTCAAGGTGTTCAAGTCTTCCTCTCAAGAATTCAAGTTCTCCATTGAAGATCAAGGATTCAAGCTTTCAAGCCTTTGAAGGGATTAGGTTCAAACATTCAAGATTCATCATTCAAACCCTAGATCTAGCCATCATGGTGGTGTGATCTTCCTTCAAGATCCTTTGTGCATCCTCAAATACTCATTCATTCTCTTCAAGGTGGATTTCAAGCATACAATCATGGAGGTTTATGGTTTCTATTGAGTCCAAGCTTTCATATTTACATACTTGCTACATTTGAACTACAATTGCATATCTATTGAATATCATAGCTTCATTCTTAGATTCAATTCTACTACTTGCTAGCATTCTATACTTTATTGATTTTAAGGTTAATTCCTAAATTGGGGTTTGACTAAGGCAAACCCCTCCCCCCCAACAAACAAATCTCTTTTTCTTGCAGGTACAGGTTCATGATTGAAGATTTGAGACCAGATTTGGATACCCTTTTCAGCGAACTATCAGGATTCGCAAATAGATTTTCTGTCAGACCTGTGCACGTCAGGGTCAAGATTATTAGGTCCGTGGTGAGATTATTGGGTCAAGGTCTACCTTTTTCACAAGATGGTGTCAGATCAAAAAAATATTTCTGGGTTTTGTTCGTCTTTGCATTTCCTTTCTGGATCATACTTAAAATTTTCTAGAAATAGAATATAGACCCTAGAAAACAACATTCTTTGATCTACAATTATTTTAGGTTAGTACTTCCTCTCATCCTTTTCAATTACTGTTATCTATCATATCTATTTAATCATAAAATAGAATTTAAGATCTTCTTCCTTTCTCCCATTTCTGAATGGTTGACTCATTTGTGCATTGATCCTACTCTAGGGTTAATCAACTTGGATCTCTCATTTGTGCATTTGGGGATAAAAGAGGAATATCTTATGTTCCTTCCCTCTATATGCTTAATCACACTACAATAACAAATTAAAAACATAAATTAAATGTAAAGGTTAAGGGAATATACAATCTACAAAACCAAATCAATCCACTAATCAAATTTTCCCCCTTTACATTTTGGTGAATCCACGATAGACAACTCTTTCTTGTTGGTGTTAGATGCTTTGCCTCTCACATTAGCTCTTGCATGCATATTAAATTAATTTTATTTTATGCTCTTGCATTCTAAAATACAAAAAATATATATATTCATCAAAATACAAA
>MU227456.1:204045-233610 GCA_018584345.1 Thuja plicata | reverse complement strand
GGGGGGGGGTGAATCAGTGTTTATCTAATAATTATATTTCAGCCAATTAAACAAAAAATGAATATGCATCCAAAGAATCATAACACAAGAACACATAACACACGATATGATTATGGAGAACCTTGATCAGAGGAAAACTCCGGTGAGGATTAGTACCCACAAATATTGTACTAGGTATAATGAACCTATTAAAGTTCCTTTTTCCTGTTAGAAGCAATCTTTACAATTTGAGTACAATGACCTGGTTAAAGGTCTTACCCTATTGAGATTATTTTACAAAACCCTGTTAAAGGTATATGGCTCACTGCCCAATAAGATGAAGGCTACAACCCTCTAAATGTTGATATGCACTATATCAAAAATGAACTGCTGTAATGACACTGCTGTCTGATCAGTTCCTTGTATGCGCGAATGCTCTTACTCCTTTAAAGAGCTATATCATCTACTGACTTCATTATACTACTCATCTGTATCTTCCTCATGCATATTAATCGACTCTTTTAACATAACATTACATTACATACTTATATGTTTACAATTGAATAGGCGCGACCCAAAACATAACACTAGTCAACCTTTAAACCAAAATATACAATGCTTCCGAACAAGTTAGCCTAAGAATGTTTACTACAACATTAATTACATTAATACAAACTTAGAACTAAAGGCGGTTAGCCATTATATTACAAAATCATTCACACTGATCAAAATTGTAGTCGGCTTCCATGCTTTGTTTATTGGACTGCAGGTCTACTAATCTTCCTATAACTTTTTCGTGTTGATGTTCCATACTTTGTGCATCTAGATCTAGCATGTATCTACACCATATGTATATATCTAAACACACATTCTCTGGTGTGATCTCTAACACGTGCGCTGACGTACTTATCTTTGTATGTGTCTGTCTGCCCTATTTTCACGCTTAGTCATTTTGTCTTTCATGACAGAACTTAAGTATGACTTTGTTGCCATGATTGACAACACAAAATAAGTCATGCTTCCTCAGGAAGTCAACTTTCCAACACCTAGTGGGTAGTCATGATAAGGAGGGGGGCATATATAGGGTCTCCCTTGTACTATAGTCTACATTAATTTACATTTTGCAGCATGCTAAATCCTCACAAGGTAATGCACATAAGTTGCTAAATCCTGAAGGGACATGCATTTTTAGTTTTATTTCTACTAAATCCTTGGAAGGTAACGCACATAAGTTTCTAAATCCTACAGGGACACACATTTTTACTTTTATTTTTTGCTAAATCCTCGGAAGGTAACGCACACAAGTTGCTAAATCCTGAAGAGATACACACCCTTTTAAAATTTTCAATATGCTAAATCCTTGGAAGGTAATGCACATAAGTTGCTAAATCCTGAAGAGACACATTTTATATTCATAGTGATACAAGAATGTGGATCTATGGATATTTTCAAAATCCGTCAGAAGACGCATTACAATTACAAGCACAGTTTATGGGTGAACCTTTTGGGCTCTCCCTCCTTGGTGATTCATAGTAAGGTGGGCATCTTACTAGGTGAGGTAATCACTTTTATCTTTTCTCTCTTTCACTTTCATGCTATTAGGATTAGATCATGAAGCTATGTTATCTATAGTGTTGTTCTTGTCTTGCTTATGTAATCATGTATGTTTCTATGATTGTTTGCTCTTTATTGTTCATATCTTCTATGCATGTATGTTGAGTTAGAATCCTTGGACTAAGGGCTCATGTCCTTGACCTAGTGATTTTCTACCTCGTTGCGATCCACCAGAGTCTTTCTTCTAACTTTACCGAAAGCATGTTCGATTTCCACACTTCTGCTAAAGTGGGGGCTTAATGTATCATCTTAAAATGGAAGCACTTCCATGTTAAGAATGTTTAGCCCTTGTTAGGGGATGTTTTTGACCACCATCATACCATTCCCTCATTTCTACATCATCTCATGCTTCTGTGCCTATTTAGGACCCTGATTGGGCCTCTCCGAGCACCTTCTACCCAACTTGACACAATTTCTAGGTGTTCTGACCCTCTGGGTCAAGGTCAACCTCGACCTAGGTTAGGGTTGAAATCAACCTTGACCTAGGTCAGGGTCAACCTCAACCTTGACCTGGGTCCCCCTTCCAAATCTGGAAGTTTGTCGGCTGTCGGGGATCTTCAAAAATTCATTTCTCCCGCTTCCGGGTCGGCTGTTTTGGGTTCCGAAGTGGAAAATCCTAAATTGTATTTAATAAAGGTCCTCTTCTAGGGGCATGGGTCTAATTGGAATTTAATTCTCCTATGTCAGCCTCTCTAGAAGATTGTGCCCTAGTTCAATATAAAAGGAAGCCTTTCTCTCTCATTTTCTCTAAGCATTACGAATGATCATCAAGCAAAAAGTTCAAGCATCCATTGTTCTACATGTTCTAAAGATTTCAAGGTGTTCAATTATTTCTCTCAAGCATTCAAGTTCTCCATTGAAATCAAGGATTAAAGCTTTCAAGCCTTTGAAGGGATTAGGTTCAAACATTCAAGATTCATCATTCAAACCCTAGATCTAGCCATCATGGTGGTGTGATCTTCCTTCAAGATCCTTTGTGAATCCTCAAACACTCATTCATTCTCTTCAAGGTGGATTTCAAGCATATAATCATGGAGGTTTATGGTTTCTATTGAGTCCAAACTTTCATATTTACATACTTGCTACATTTGAACTACAATTATATATCTATTGAATATCATAGCTTCATTCTTAGATTCAATTCTACTACTTGCTAGCATTCTATAATTTATTGAGTTCAAGGTTGATTCCTAAATCAGGGTTTGACTAAGGAAAACCCCTCCCCCCAACAAAAAAATCTCTTTTTCTTGCATGTATAGGTTTAGGATTGAAGATTTGAGACCATATCTGGATACCCTTTTTAGTGAACTATCAGGATCCGTGGATAGATTTTCTATGGGACCTGTGCAGGCCAGGGTTGAGATTATTGGGTCAGTGGTGAGATTATTGGGTCAAGGTCAAATTTTTTCTCAAGACAGTGTCGAATCAAAAATGTTTTTTGGGTTTTGTTCGTCTCTGTCTTTTCTTTTTGGATCATACTTCAGATTTTTTAGAAACAGAGTACAGACCCTAGAAAACAACTTTCTTTGATCTACAATTCTTTAAGGTTAGTACTTCCTCTCATCCTTTTCAATTACTGTTATATGTCATATCTATTAAATCATAAAATCAAATTTACGATCTTCTTCATTTCTCCCATTTTTGAATGGTTGATTCATTTGTGCATTGATCCTACTCTAGGGTTAATCAACTTGGATCTCTCATTTGTGCATTTGGGGATAAAAGAGGAATATCTTATCTTCCTTCCCCCTATATGCTTAATCACACTACAATAACACATTCAAAACATAAATTAAATTCAAAGGTTAAGGGAATATACAATCTACAAAACCAAATCAATCCACTAATCAAATTTTCCCCCTTTACACCATGTTAGAATGCAAAGAATGCATAAGCCAAGATCATTTGCATACAAAATAACCTGTTACAAAAGCAAAGCTTGGAGACAAAAAAGTTTTGAAAGACAAAAATATTCACTTAGAGAGGGAATACAAAATACAAAGCGAGCAAACCTTATGAAGGTGATCGAAACCCTAAAGGGGAAAAATATAGGTTTGCATAATAATAATTAATAAAAGAATTAATTATTATATGCCTAAATTTTAGCTTAAGTGAAATAGAGAATAGTAAGGGATTTAATAATTAAATTAAGATGATTTAATTAATAAGTGGAATCACTTTATTACTCTAATACTTATCTTTCATGATTATATTCATACGATCTTAGAAGATTATGTTGATGATATTTTAACCAAATCCATTACTCGCACTGACCATGTTCCTGTTCTTATACAAATCTTTGAACAAATTTGTATGTATAACATGCATTTGAACCATCAAAAATGTACTTTTGGTGTAGATAGTGGAAAAATTCTTGGATTTATAATCTCAAATATGGGTATCGAGGTGGATACTAAAAAGATTGATGTCATTATCAATATGCAACCTCCCCCAAATATATCACAACATCATAGTCTACAAGGAAAAATTCAAGCTATCCATAGGTTTGTATCACACCTTGCAACTCAAACAATTCCTTTTACCTCTTTGTTAAAAAAGGACAATACCTTTTCATGGAATGAAGATTGTCATAAAGATTTTGAGAAATTTAAACAATATACTTCTAATCCTATGATTTTATGACCTGATCAACCTAATCAACCTTTATTTTTATATACTTTTGTTTCTTCTCATGCTCTTGCAACTATTTTATCTCAACATGATCAAGATGGAAAAGAGTGATCAGTGTATTACATTAGCCTTTCTTTGATATATTATGAAATTCAACATACTCTAATATAAAAGAAATGTCTTGCTTTAGTTTTTTCTAACGAAAGATTGAGACACGATCTTCTCAATGCTGAAATAAATGTCATCATAAAGTTTGACCCTGTACGCCTCCTTTCGTGATCCGTGGTTCCCAAGCTTTCCAAAGGCAAGGGTTAGCAGCAAAGGTTTCACAAATGATATAAATCAAGCACACAATAACTACTAAAATGAATAACCTGAAACGTAATCAATAAAATGGACAAGCAAGAGAAAGGAAAATAAATAAATGCAAACCCCACGATGCTTGAAGCTTCTATTGTTTCTCTCTACTCGTTCCGAAATGTTGTTCTTGATGCTCAGTATTGGCGGGGCATCGTCTATGACTTGAGAAGCGTTGAGAATTTGCTAATTGAAATGAGCGTGTGATTGCAAGATGGCTTGAATGCTAGAACCAAACTGACATAGTAATGGCGCACGAGAGCTTGAAATCTTGGATCCTTCAAATGATTATGAAGGGTTTATTATATAGGAATTGGTGATGATATGAACGATTGAGATCAATCCCAGAGATAGGGAGATGAATGGTTGAGATTAAAAGGAATTGGATAAGCCATCAGTAAACTCCACCTCTTCAATTGGTAAAGATGAGATAGAGTTTGGTTGACTAAAGAGCTAATTGCGAGTTACCTTTTTGAATTGAAGAGGTGGGTGAAGTTACCCATGTAGATTGGAGAGATGGGTGGAGTAACCCATGTGAGCTGATTGGAGTTATCTCTTTGAAGATAAATGAATATTTAATTCATTTATTTGATTATTATTTTTAACATGTGAGATAATTAAATTCTTTTTGATTAAGAATTACTTTATTTGATGAAATTAAATTAATTTAATTGGAAGAATTTAATTAGTAAGTTTAAATATTTGAATTTAAACTATAGGAAATTGAATTTAATTAATCAATTAAGGTTAATTAATTAAATAAAATTAATTATTTAATTAATTTTGGGAATTTGATTAGGTGATTTGGGGAATGAATTTAGAGGAAAATAGATGATTAATTAATGATTAAAAAACCATTAATTAATAGATGAAAATTAGTGTTTTTTGTAAGGTCGCAAGCCTGTCCATTTTTGGGTGTCTACATTTGCCCCTCTTTGATGCGATGTGACTTGTTGCAGTGTGTCAAAGAATTTTTAGATTTGATCCTACCCCAGCTTGCCCTAGTGATAGCAAGTGGACTATATGCCCCCTCAACAAATTAAGCATAGAAAATGCGTCAGATGGGCATTAATTTGTTGAAAAAGTGAATCACTATATGATGATGATGAATGCATTCCTATGTTAGTTAGGATGTTATTGATGATGGATGCATTGATTATATGGTCTACTATGCACATGTTTTGGATTTTTCTTTTTTGATGTACTTAAATGAAATGATTGCAATCTATTATGCACAAAATATTTGAGCAATGCATGTGTTAGTTAGAAGGAAGTTAGTTTGGATAGATGTTCTCTAAGATTGATCTAATAGAATGGGATGATAGAAAAGATTTGTTTACTTTTTTGATAAATATGAGTTGATAGAATGGATGAGTATCCCAAGTCGCTGCCCCTGTTTCCAATATTTGTCATCGTTGCATCTTTTTTTGTATTTTCTGAAATTTTGAAGAGTGTCAAATGATCCAGATCATATACCACCTGGATACCGACATGACCTCTTGATAGTGGAAGGAGTAGAGAGATTGAATAGAAAGAACCTAGTGCACCCAAATATTGACCATCTGGGTTCAACTATGTTCCCTGTTTGAAAAGAAAGAGAGCCAAAAGCACCTAGATATTGACCATCTGGATACCGCTTGTCCTCTGAATTAATCTAAAACAAAGAAACCAAGATAGAACTCGTATGCACCCAGAGTCCATCTGGATAACACTGTGAGCTCTTGATTTTTGAAAGGGAAAGCCAAGCAAACAAGATAGAACTCCTACGCTCCTAGAGTCCATTTGGATAGCATCGTGAGCTCTTGTTTGCAACATAAAGGGAAAGACCATAGAAACCAAGATAGAAATCCAAAGCAACTCAGAGTCCATCTGAATAGTGCTACGAGCTCTTGATTCTATAAAACCAAGCAATCAAAATAAAAGACAAGGAATGTCCAATTCTTTCCCAGGGTTAAGCTTAGATCGTGGAACTATGCATCTGCCAGATAAGTGACAGCGCCTACCGCATTTATCCTAAATCATCATGGCCCTAAAATCAAAGTGAACATTCAACAGATAGTAATCAAAGAAAATAAGTCATGATCTATCATAGCTACTCTCCTCACATGGTGGATCCTGGATTAGTGTAAGAACATGACCGTGAAATATAGACTGACTTGACTGACCTTGTCAACATTTTTGGATGCTTCCTCGATGCAGTTGGATTATCTTGATTGGCTTGATTGCTTGAGTGTGTCTGGTTTCAGTAATAGATTACTCATATAAGACTAACTTGCCTGGTTTGAGCATATCCATCACTGTGTAAGATGATTGATATGATTTGATTGATTGATTGCTTTGATCATGTTGGCAGCTGATCAAGCTGTGTCAGATGGGCCCAATGCTGGTTCACAAAGCTCATGATTGTGAAAATTGATAGATTGATTTGATCATTTTGGCAGCTGATCAAGCTGTGTCAGATGGGCCCAATGCTGGTTTGCAAAGCTCATGATTGTGACAATTGATAGATTGATTTGATCATGTTGGTAGCTGATCAAGCTATGTCAAATGGGCCTCATGCTGGTTTGGAAAGCTCATGATTGTGACATTGATTGACTGGGCATGATCGCCCTTTGCTCTCTTGACAACCGAGTTGGTTTTATTGCTTTGGATTTTGCAATTTTTTTTGAATGTTTTTGACGAAGATTGATTTTCTCTTGATTTTTTGATGTTTTTTAGGATTTCTAATGTGTTTTCTAATTTTTTGGATTTTTTCAGGACATTTTGCATCGATCCTAGTCTGGTGAACCAATATTAACCATGGGTAAGTTCTTGGTGCCCAAAGGGGATTGTGCTTCTAGATATAGCTTGGGTAGTCAGTCTTGCATTTGAAGTGTACTCAAGATTTTTTTGGAGTTCATTGATGGTGAAGCTGGATTTGAACACTTGGCGCTTGTTTGATAGGTTTTCACCAAGGTACCTACTCAATAGTGCTTGATTGCTAGGTTTTTACTAAGAGAGCAATTTTGTTTCTATTTACTTTTTTTTCTTTTTTTTGTTATTTTTTGTCGCCAAGGCACCTGATTGCTAGGTTTTCACCAAGGTAACTTTTGTATTTTCTAATTTTTTTGGTATTTTCTGGATATGCAGATAGGTGCCTTAACCATAAAGACCTCAAGGGTAGAACCTCTTGAGGTGCATGCTGTTGATGTAGCCGGGGAGCTGATCTCCTTCTAGTGTCGCTAGTATGAATGACCCACTCTGAGTAGAGCTGACAATGACAAATGGTCCTAGCCAGTTAGGCTCAAACTTTTCAGGTTTGACTTGCTCTGCTTGATTCTTCTAATTTTCCATGAGGAAAAGGTCTCCTAACTCAAATTTTTGTGGCTTCACCTTCTTATGATAGTTCCTTCTAAGGCAATTCTGATAGCCTTGTAAGTGGTCGAAGGCATGTTGTCTTCTTTCATCTAGTAACTCCAATTCACTAAGCCTTGCCACTTTGTAGTCTTCATCTGAAACCAGGTTCTTTAAAGATATCCTTAGGGATGAGATTTCTACTTCAAGGGGTAATACCACCTCTGATCCATAGACTAGGGAGAAAGGAGTTTCTCTTGTAGGTGTTCTCACACTAGTTCTGTATGCCCATAATGCGGGACTAAGCTGTAAATGCCAGTCTCGCCCTGATTCATTTACTATTTTCTTCAAGATTTTCAAGATTGTCTTGTTTGTAACCTCGGCTTGGTTGTTCCCTTAAGGGTAGTAAAATGAGGAGAACCCTTGTTTGATATGGAATTGTTCACATAGCTCTTCAACATCCTTGTTCTGGAAAGGTGTACCATGATCTGTCAGAATTGTTTGAGGGATCCCGTATCGACAGATAATGTGGTTAAGTATAAACATTTCTATTTTCTTTCCAGTGATGTGAGTGAGAGGAATTGCTTCCACCCACTTGGTGAAGTACTCTGTTGCAGCTATGATTTATTTGTGTCCATTCACTGAAGAAGGTGTAATTTTTGCCACTAGGTCAAATCCCCACATTGAAAATAGCAATGGTGATGTAATAGGATTTAGTTCCTGGGCTGGTGCATGGATGAGGTCTCCATGAATCTGACACTGTCTACACCTTTGTACATGTTTGTGTGCATCTGTCTCTATTGTGGGCCAATAGTATCCCATGCAGATGATCTTCTTAGCTAAGTTGTTGCCACCTTTGTGGGTTCCACAAATTCCTTCATGTACCTTGTGCAAAGATTTCTGAGATTCCATGGAAGTGAGACATCATAATAGTTTTCCATCTAGACTTTGTCTATATAAAGTAGTTGAGATGATGGTATACCTAGAGGCTTGGTGGATGAGGGACTTTCTCTGGTTCCTAGACAAGTTGGGAGGTAAGACACTGTTTTGGAGATAGTTATAGACATCTTGGTACCATGGGGATTTAGGACCAACAAGGACGTAAGCTGATTCTGTGATGGATGTCTGATGTGATGGCACCAAGAGTTGCTCCACTAGAAACTGGAATTTTGTTTCATTGTCTGGCATATAATTCAGTGATGCTATGGTAGCCATCACATTGACGACTTTGTTCTATTCTCGTGGGACTTGCTCGAAGAAGATGTAATGGAACTTGGTGCATAGTCTTTCCATCTATGCCCTGTATGGTATGAGCTTCTCATCTTTGGTCATATAATCATTATTGACTTGACTGATAACCAACTATGAATCTCCAAAGAATTTAAGGTTCTTGATTCTCCATTGAATTACTATCTTTAGACCGACAACCAGTGCTTCATATTCAGCTATGTTGTTGGTGCATGGGAAGTTAAGTCTGAAAGACTTGGGAATTGTATCATGATCTGGAGTGATAAGCACTATCCCTACCCTAGCACCATGGTTTGTGCATGACCCATCAAAATATAGTTTCCATACCTCGATCGCTGGTTGTAGTGTCATGATAGATTCATTAGGAAAGTCATAAATAATAGGCTGATGGTCCTGAATGGGTTCCTCTGCAAGTTTATCCATGATCACTTGTCCTTTGATAGCCTTTCTATCTATGTAATCAATGTTGAACTCACTCAAGATCATTACCCACTTTGCCAGTCATCCAGTTAGCACTGCTTTTCTTAGTAGGTACTTTAAAGGATCAATATGTGTGATCAACTTTGTTTGGTGACTCAACATATAATGTCTTAGCTTCTGGGAAGCAAAAACAACTACAAGGCATGACTTCTCAATTGGCGTATAGTTTAGCTCATATCCCACCAATGTTCTACTTAGATAGTAGATGGCCCTCTCTTTACCTGCGTCATCATGTTGTGCCAAGAGTACACCTAACGCTGACTCCGTCGCTGAGATATATAGAAGCAATGGTCTACCTTGGACTGGTGGTACCGATATAGGAGACTTGAGAAGTTAGTCTTTGAATATTTGAAATGCCTGTTCGCATTGCTCTATCCATATGAATTTGATGTCTTTGTGTAATAGATGTTGGAATGGGTGGCACTTGTCTACTAGCTGAGCTATGAAGTGCCTGATTGATTGGAGCCTTCCTTGTAACCCTCTTAGTTGTCTCAGGTTCGATGGTGGAGACATGTCCAATATTGCTTTGACTTTTGTTGGGTCCACTTCGATTCCTCTGTGTGACACTATGAACCCTAGTAACTTTCCTGCTGTGACACCGAATGCACATTTCTTTGGGTTTAGACAGACCTTGAATTCCTGCATTTTGTCAAAGATTGGTCCCAAAACTTGTAGATGATCCCTTTGAAGTATTGACTTGGTTAGTATGTCATCCACATAGTCTTCCATTGTTTTGTGGATGAGATCATGAAATATAGTTGTCATAGCCCTTTGATATGTCACTCCGACATTCTTTAGACCAAACGGCATGAAATTCCAACAATATGTTCCCCAAGGACATGTGAAAGCTATTTTGTGTTGGTCCTCTGGTGTGATCCTTATTTGATTATATCCTGAAAAGCCATCCATAAGTGATAGCATTTGATGTCCAACAATTAGATCTACTATCATATCTATGTTGGTTAAAGGAAAGTCATCTTTGGGACAAGCTATGTTGAGATCCCTAAAGTCTATGCAAATTTATATCTGACCACTATGCTTTGTAACTGGTACCAAGTTAGATATCTAGTCCACATATGGTATAGGTCTTATGAACTTAGCATCCAGGATCTTTTTCAACTCTTCCTTGACTAGCAATGCAACATGGAGATGAATCTTTCTCAACTTCTGCTTGATAGGTTTGGCATTGGGTAGCAATGGGAGATGGTGTTGTACTATCTCTAGATCCAACCTTGGCATATCCGAGTAGGACCACGTGAAATTGATCATCCTTTCCTTAAAGAAGCTGATAAACTGTTCTCTCTCTTTGGGGGCGAGTGATTTCACCAAGTATATGTTCTTTGGGTTCTTGTCATCTCCCAAATTGACTTCCTCTATTTCTTCTGCTAGTAATGCTGACTTCTCCTCTGTCAAGGGGAGGAATTCCTTCTTTCCATCTTCTAGCACCTCAGTGAGGTTTTCGCTAGAAGATACGTCTTGTTTTAGCTTTTTATCATTCTTTTGTTCTTTTTTCTTTTGTGGACTGGAAAGAGGAGCTTCCTCCCTGAAATATGCCACTCTGTCGAGGTTAATGGAGAAGCCTGCCTTGTGGTCTCCTAATGGAATGCCTTCCCTAAGTCCCATGAAATGAGCTATAGCCTCATCATTCTCGAAGACATCTAAATCAGGTGGTCCTTATTGATCCCACTCTATGAGCTCTAGGTGTACAAGACAAATACTTTCATGATTGTTTGGCTCTGGTTGACTGAAAGGGACTACATATATGGTTCCTACAAAACTGGATTGTGATGTGGACGCACCACTTGAGGTATGATAAATGACATGCTTGTCTATGCAGGGTTGTTTGGTAATGGTCAGTTGGTCAAAGAAGTCTGCTAGATTTATGATTTCTAACCAAGTGGAATAATCTGGGATCAAAGGTTCAAAGTTGTGAAGGGATCTCCACTCATACTCGTGGGAGCTAGTCTCAATAGAACGCTCGTCAGATGTCTCACTTCCTTGGTTATCATCGATTGCTATGTGTAGGTATATTCAGTTTTGTGTAGTTCCCTCTTTGGAGGGCAATAAATATGCTAATATGTTTCTTATTAAGACATGTTCTGTGTTGTGCCCTCGGTGCATCTCTGCTATTTATTCCTGATTGACTTGAATGTCTTGGATTACAGGACTAGTGCTTTGTTGTCCATAGCCCAACCCTCTCATGTTTCTCTGGGTTGGTGGGAGAGACAATTCCATTATGCCTTGTTATCTTTCCCCCAGCCTAGTTGTACCATCGTACCCAAGTCTTTGTATCATTGTATAACCATTACCATAGTTTGACAGTGGTAGTGGTGGTCAGATTGTCTCTGGTGAGACTTGGTATAACCAGGTATTAATGTCTTGTTCAAATGGCTTTTCTTCCTCTATGTCTCCTCATCAAACAAAGGTTGTGAGTGGACATTTGAATAGAACAGGCTATGAAGTTTCTGTTGTAATGATAGGTTGTGGCATGCCATAAGTTCTCGGGCTCTGAGGCATGTGCATGATGGTGAAAGCCTCTTCATATCTATATTCACCACAACCCTTGTCAGTAATGGATATCTTGCCTGCTTTCCATGTGATATCTTTAAGATTTGAATTTGAAGAGGAGGGAATACTTGCATCCTGGTTAATGACTATCTTTCCTGCTATCTGTGTGACATCCTTGGGATTTGAATTTGAAGAGGATGGGATGCTTGCATCTTGGTTTGATGGTACTTGGTTATCAGTGCTGATTTGGACCGCATTACAATATTGGAAAGGATTGGGATCTCCCTCTATGATGATCTCCTCTCCCTGGTGTGGGAACTTGATGCATTGATGGTATGTCGATGGTACAACTTGCATTTCATGTATTCAGGGTCTCCCTAGTAGCATGTTGTATCCAAACTCAAGGTCTAAGATTTGGAAGGGAGTGTTTTTTACCACAAGACCAATACGAATAGGTAGAATGATAATACCTTTAGAAGACCTTTCCTCTTCATCATAAGCTCTGATATTTATCCTCCTTGTGACAACAATGCTTGATTCTGAATAGCCTAGTTGCTTGATTAACTTTAGAGTATAGATGTTTAACCTAGCTCCACCATCAACAAGGACCCTATAGATAGCGCTTTTGTGGATATGGACAAGTAAGTGCAAAGGATCATTATGCAAGGGTTTATGCGGTGACACATCACAGTCTGTGAATGTGGCATGTTTGTTAGCAGCTATATGGTTGACCATCATTTGGAAGCTCTCGGGTGTTATGTCCCTTTGGACAGCTGCATTCTGAAGGGCTTTCTCAAGTGCCAGTTTATGCTGCGAAGATATGCGCAATAGGTCAAACATGGAGATCTGGGCAGGTGTGCACTTTAGTTGGTCCACTATGCTTGTCTGTGGATCTGAGTTTTCTTTAGGATTGGTAGATGTAGTAGGTGAGGATGGTAATCCTTGTAAGATAACTCTGGCATGACGTGTTGTTACAACACAATTATCACTTTGGTCTTTGATAGTGATTGTATCCACACGGCTATCTGAAGGATTGAGGCAATTGATAACATTATCACTATTGGCATACATATAGTTAACTTGTTTTGCTTGTCCACCAGACCTGAAGGCTTTTCCCTTGTTGTGATCACAAAAGGTATCATTGAAAATAGTGTGATCAGTTGTGCCTTTGGTTTGGGTATTCGTCACATCGATAACCCTTGTGTCAATAAGATCTTGGATAGCGTGTTTCAGTCGGTAACAGTTAGCCATTTTGTGCCCTTTCACCTGATGAAACTCGCATAAATATTTGTCATTATACCACCTCGGTTTGTTTTCATCTTGTTTAAAGTCCTTGATTTCTAGGAGAGTGATAGTGTTTGATTGTATCAACTTGCGTAAAGCTGATTCTATTGGCTCTCCCAATGGTGTGAAATCGCGTTACTGGAATTGAAACTGTGGTCTGCGTTGATTCTGTTGTTGACTGTTTGACACAGCGGCCGCTTGTTTAAGAGGAGGTTGGTTTTGGGTGTATGCTTATTGAGTGGGCCATGTGGGTTTTTGGTTGGTCACCGGTGCGCCTTGCAGTAACACCTTTAGTTGTGCATAATTGACCATCTTCACATCAATGACACCATCGCTAGTGACATTTTTTTTGTTCCACCACTTAGCTTTGTCCATTGCATTTTTGTTTGTATTCGTTTGTGTGGGATTTATAAGGATTCCTCATTTGACTAAGTTCTTGTTACAACGACCTCCTCTTTCGATTAGTTGTGTGAAGTTTGGAGCTAACTGTAACTCTATTGTGAATGACATGTCTGGAATTAGATTATCAACAAACATGACTATTAAGTCTTGTTTGGGTACATCATATGTTATGCGGTTTTCTGTATTCCTCCATCTCTGTAGGAACTTCACAAAAAACTCTCCATCCTTATGTTTGATATCGCAAAGGTCCTTGATGCTAACCTTGCGTTCGATGTTATGATGGAAGTGAGCTATGAACTTTTCATCTAGTTCACCCCAAGACTGAATGCCATGAGGTAGATGCGAGAACCATTCCATTGTTGGTCTAGCCAAGCTTTGTGGGAACAGTCACATTAAATATGTCTCATTATGTGTGACTTCGCAACTAGCAAAAAACTCTCAGATATGTTCAATAGGGTTGGTATTGCCCCTATATTTGTCAAATTTCGGTATCGAGAAGTGAGTTGGGAACAGAGACATTTGTAGAGAATGATCGAAGGGGTATGGGTATAAATCCTCCACGGTGTAGGATTTGGTTTTCCCCTGATTCTACATATCCACCATTTGGGTTTGAAGGGTTTGCATTTGTTGCATCAACATGTATGTTTGATTCTGAGGCTGATGTGTAATGATGTTCCTCTGTGCTATAGTGGGTATGAGGCTGCGCCTCTATGTCCCTTGAGTAGGAAAATAGGATTTCATCCTAGGGGCTTGATATTGATTTCCCATCGAGTGATTTGTAAATGGGGGCACATGGGTAGCCCATGGTGGGTTTTGATGTGTTTGCTGTTATGTTTGAATCTGGGGTTGATACTACTGGGGTAGATATTATTGTTGCTGAGGTTGGGGTTGAAACTAGGGTTGCTATTATGGGGGTTGGAATTGAGGCAACAGAAGCTGGGGTTGCTATTGTAGGGTTTGGAACTGAGGCAACTGAAGCTGGGGTTGCTATTGCGGAGGTTGGGTTTGAGGCAACTGAAGCTAGGGTTGTTGTTGCAGGGGTTGAAATTGAGGCAACTGAAGTTGGGGTTTCTGTTGCAGAGGTTGGATTGATGTCAGAATGGGATAATATGTAGCCTTGGGTGGGCCTTGACTATAATTCATTCCTGCAGAGATGGATCCCTATGGGCATGAGGTGTTGATCCCAAGACTAGTGTGAATTGACTGCAGCAACGACATTGTTTCAGAATAGTTGGTGTTTGGTTGGATGGAAGGCATAGCATGAGAGCTTGATTGTCCTAGCCATGAGACCAAAGGTGAAGGCATACTAGTGACCATGGGTGCACTTAGTTGCGAGCTTGTCATGCCTTGAGTGGAAGATGTACTGGCCTGGGTCGGGTCATTGGTTTGACTAGATATAGTCTGCGTTAATGTGGGTAATACCAATGGTGGAAAGGTTGGAGACACAAAAGGTAGTATCTAAGGAGGTTGAGTAGTGTTTTGACCTATGAGAGGGTTTTCAGGCCATATAGTCAACACACTGAATTCAGCGGGGAGTTTGACTCCCTTCTTTATTAGCATGGCTAAGTAACATTCAGGGTTCCTCTCTACAAAAATGTTAACTACTTTCGTGGAATAAGCATCTTGCTCCACATCTTCAAGTTCTTCTTCTATGATATCTTGGAAAAAGGTTGCCCCACGGGGTTGTTCAATGAATAGAGCAGAACTGGTATTCAGGAAAGGATCATTCTCTTGCTCTATTTCCCAAGTGGGGAATCTATTGATATATGAATCATCAGGTTGAGTTCTAGTCTTAGACCTTGTGTAAGGGCCTCCATGAGGTGTTTGAGACATAGTGCGGTCTAGGTTTTGTAACTAAAACAAGTGATATAAAGCAAACAAGGAAGAAGATCCTTTTTGAGGAAGTCCAAGTTATGTTTTGGACAAGGGTAATTTTACGAACATATTTTGATATAACTTGATCTCAAAGTGGTGATGATAAAAAGATAAGATTTTTTGACCTTTGCCTTGGACAAAGTCACTTGGATAAAGATGATGATGTTTGATATGACGAGATCAAGGTATTTTGAGTCTGAGCTTTTGAACTAACAGTGTTTTTGACAATAATCATGCTTTACAGAGAAGGGATAATCTTTAATGTTTTGAGATTCACGCAATGTTCTTCGCATTTTCCTTGGATAGACACTAGTTTTGGATACCAAATGAAGAATTCTTTCAAGGTTTTAGGTCAAAATAGGAATATAGTATCTTTGGTCAATTGCAGTACAACTTCACCAATTGCGGTAAAGTGAACGGTTGATAGTAGTAGTTTATCACTGATTGTGGTAATAAACACTATGATTGTGGCAATAAACAAGTTAATTGTGGCATACTTCCTTCAATTGCGGTATAATGAGGGCAATTGCGGTAAACGAGGAACAGTCTAAAAAAGACTAGAGGATAAGTATCATTGCTTGACAATTTTGGAATTTTTTGGAACAATGCTTCTGATTTGCAAGACAGTTGACATTGACAACCCTAGACTTTAACATGTTTGACAGATTTTGACAGTTTGGATGTTTTGTTTTGCATTTTTTAGAAACTGATCAAAGAAACAAGCACAATAGACACTGTGTTTTGAAGAATAAAGATTGACACTGTGTATGTTCTACAACTTTTTCAAGTTGTAAAGTTATCACGAGGTCTCAACAATGAACAGTCAGATTACTCTAGGTCAATGGCTTCAGAATACAATGTTATAGGCCCAATGCTTGAATGTCCGTTAGCTCACACAACAATTGTCACGCTACTAGGACACAAAGGTCCATGACGTAGGTGCCTGTGTTTTTACCGTTTCCAGGTATTGTTGCCGTGGAGTGAAGATCTCTTTCACTACACAAATATCGTGGGACACATATATTGGGAATCTTGGGGGGAAATTCTGCAACCCCTTGCACTCTAATAAGGTACCTGTTCGAAGGTAAAACCGGTTGGCCTTTAATTAATCAAGGTTGTAGTAAGGGTCTATGGTGTCTCTCCAATCAGTTTGTACGTGTGTGACTCACTTAAGAGCCTATTTGATCACGTTGGCTCCTTAGGGATATTCACACGATCCAGACTATCACCAACACGCCTCGCCCGAGCTTGGCTAGATAAGATGGAACTTTGGTTTGCACCTTGTTTATATACCGATCAGAAGGATTACTGGTTTAAGGTCGTTCTCTGAGGAAGAAGCACATTCCCCAGACAGGCCTTTCTAAAAGTGTAAAGGTTTCTAATCTAACAGTATGTGCAAGTGCACCCAAAACTCAAGACACAAGGTAAATCGATTAAGCTCCAAAGTTTGAAATGTGAACTAAGCTACACCACCATACAAGCACCAGTGTTTAATTTTAAGCCCAAAAAGTAGGTGTTGATTTCTTGTTCAGTTTTAATGCACCGATTTGAGAGATTTTTTGCCTTTGTTCAATTTTAGTCCCCACGTCAATTTTAAGCCCAAATCCAAAATGTGAGATGTGATATGTTTGGCAAGCACTGTTCTTTTTAAACCCAAATCGACAAGTGAATTCCTTTTAGTTTGCTTTGTTTAGTTAGGTTAGTATCAAAAGGATTCTTGCAAAATGAGAGTATATGCAACTTTGAAATAATGAATGATTGATACTCATAATAACTTACCCTTCTCTGTTCTTAGTGATTTGCCCGATCCTGCACAGAAAACCAGAAATAAATGAATAGAAGATTTGGATTTGATATGCAATATTTCTTGCAATTGCGGCAAAGCAATGGCAATTGTGGCAAAGAACTGGCAATTGCAGAAAAGTACTGTCAATTGCGGCACAAATCAAGCAATTGCAGCAAAATAATGATGATTGCGGCATGGATCAGGCAATTGCAGAAAAGTACAAGGAGAAAGAAGATAAAAAATGATAGAATAATACTGTGAAAGCCTACAATCAATTGCGGTATTAAACCAGTCGATTGTGACACAATTTCATCGATTGTGGTAAAATATGAACAACTACAAAATAACACAAATATAAAAAAAAGATAGATTTTTAGATTTGCGACTGTATGACCGTGGTTGATCAATCTTGTTTGTCATCTGCAAGAGATATTGGGGATGTTTGATTCACACCGGGTTCACCAAAATGTATGCCTCCTTTCATGATCTGTGGTTCCCAAGATTTCCAAAGGCAAGGGTTAGTAGCAAAGGTTTCACAAATGATATAAATCAAGTACACAATAACTACTAAAATGAATAACTTGAAATGTAATCAATAAAATGGACAAGCAAGAGAAAAGAAAACAAATAAATACAAACCCCACGATGCTTGAAGCTTCTATTGTTTCTCTCTACTCCTTCCGAAACCCTGTTCTTGATTCTCAGTATTGGCGGGGTAGCGTCTATGACTTGAGAAGCGTCGAGAATTTGCTAATTGAAATGAGTGTGTGATCGCAAGATGGCTAGAATACTAGAACCAAACTGACATAGTAATGGCTCACGAGAGCTTGAAATCCTGGATCCTTCAAATGGTTATGAAGGGTTTATTATATAGGAATTGGTGATGATATGAATGGTTGAGATCAATCCCAGAGATAGGGAGATGAATGGTTGAGATTAAAAGGAATTGGAGAAGCCATCAGTAAACTCCACCTCTTCAATTGGTAAAGAGGAGATAGAGTTTGGTTGACTGAAGAGCTAATTGTGAGTTACCTTTTTGAACCGAAGAGGTGGGTGAAGTTACCCATGTGGATTGGAGAGATGGGTGGAGTAACCCATGTGAGCTAATTGGAGTTATCTCTTTGAAGATAAATAAATATTTAATTCATTTATTTGATTATTGTTTTCAACATGTGAGATAATTGAATTCTTTTTGATTAAGAATTGCTTTATTTGATGAAATTAAATTAATTTAATTGAAATTAATTTAATTGGAAGAATTTAATTAGTAAGTTTAAATATTTGAATTTAAACTATAGGAAATTGAATTTAATTAATCAATTAATGGTAATTAATCAATTAAGGTTAATTAATTAATTTTGGGAATTTGATTAGGTGATTTGGGGAATGAATTTAGAGGAAAATAGATGATTAATTAATGATTAAAAAACCATTAATTAATAGATGAAAATTAGTATTTTTTTGTAAGGTCGCAAGCCTGTCCATTTTTGGGTGTCTACAGACCCTTTAAAGCATATGTTCTCAAAAACTGAAATTTCAGGATGATTTGCTAAATGGGTGATGATGTAAAGTGAATTTGATCCTAAATTTATCTCCCAAAAATAAATCTAAGGACAACCTTTGACTGACCACCTAGCATAAGCTCCTTCGTCTATTACAACATCTTATTCTACCACTTTTCCTTATGATTATATTTTGCCTATTAATATTAATAGTATGTGGAAACTTTACTTTAATGGATCTATATCTTGAATTGGCTCAAGTGCTGTTGTTACCTTCACGAAAACTATTTCCTTTATCTCACCACCTTAATTTCTCCTATACTAAAAATATTGCAGAACATGAAGCCCTTATTGTTGGATTAAAAGCGGCTTTATCCCTCAAAGTGAAATATATACGTATCTTTTGAGATTCCCAGTTAATAGTGAAATAAATTAGTGGGACCTATCAAGCTAAACATTCAAAATTATCTCAATATCATGATCTTTCTTTAAGAATAATCAATAAATTCTCTTCTCATCCTATTGAATTTCTCCCTCAAAAAGGCAATAGACATGCAAATGTAATGACAAGTGTTGCATCTCTTATTTCAATTGAGGATCACTCCATTAGTTATCATTTCACCATACACAACCTTGTGAATCTTGTCATTTCAAAAAGTTCTAGTGATGTGACTTGTTGCTTTAGTCTCAATTTACATGAATGGTATTCCAATATCTTCCATTATTTACAAGATGGTACCTTTCCTGAATCTTCTACAAGGAGTACTAGAGCTCAAATTAAAAAACCTTCCACACCACTAGACTCACAAAATTATGCCATCCGATGGTGCTAACTATCATATTAATAACCTATATCATATGAATATTATTCTAATATCTAAATGTTTAATTTTAATATTTTATACATTGATCTCCTTCCTCATATTCTGGATCGTTAGTAGTTGGAGCATGTGGTGCTTTACCTCAGGATGTTTTTGGGGTATGGAAAAACTCCCCTCTCCTTACTCTCAGATGGTAACTTCCCTCGGGGGTGGTCGCTCTGATGTGGATCTCCTTGACTATCTCCTCAAGGGAGTTGGGTTCATCTCCTATACTGCCTCCTCCTGAACTCCTCCATGGTCACCTCCTATGGGTGCCTCGTCAGCCTCAACTCTATGCTGCTCATCTCCCTCCTCATGCTCCTCCTCCTCAACATGCTCCCCATCTGTGACTGCTAATAGCCCTGCCTTAGTGCATGAACTTGGGTCTCCCATAGGGTAATTCATTAGAAAGATGAGTCACTCTATGAACATTAGTGTACCTAAGGTACTCTTTCAAAATACCTACATCCACTACATTATGTGACATAGTAGTATCTCATCCCTCCTTGGAATATAAGTCTGTGTCCTCTATTTTATCAGAAGTAGATCTTAGTTGGTCCCTAAGGCTCGATATGAAGCATTATCCATGTGAATAAATGGGTACTTCTCGAGGTACACCCTGTGGAAAGCCACACCACCTCCTTAATTTATCAAAATAGAAGGGTACTCTAATATAATTGTGTATTTCCTCTAACAACCTATCCCTATACATACATCTCAACTGGTGATGTGTGTCTTTCCACATGGGCATCCGTCGATAAGGTATCCATTTGATATCAATTTCATATAACCCATCGATGGTAACTCTCTAGTATATAAAATCTCTCAACTTCCATCTATTTCTCAATGGATATGCAAACACACATGGCTTTGTGGAATATATCTCACTTAGGAATCCAATAGGTAGTGTACATGAAATATGCTCAAACATCCATACTGTGCACTGCTCCTCCATACTCTCTACCACATATGCCAATAGAGAAAGAAAGGTAGTCCCTCTATAGTCTGGTGTCACTATCATTGAAATGGTACACATCATCACCTTCTACACCATAGGAATGTCATCTGTCATGTACATGAGTTCCTCTAGAGATATGTGGTCACCGTGCTCATGAGGATGGGCACAACGAAAGAAATATAGTTAATCTCTGACTACCTCGACATTCATTTATGAAGTAGTACATCTTACTGTCTTCCCTCAGACAAACAATCACATGATATGATAAACATTCTCCAAGGTGATGGTCATCTCTCCCATAGGTAGATAGAATGTCAAACTATCCTCATTCTATCTCTCCATAAGAACCATCAACATAGTACTATGATATCGCATGCACGGTAACATGTTTGTCTAGTAGAGGCCCACATCTTTGAGTAGAGCTAGATTTGCATAACTCAAATCCCTAATCTGTCATCTCAGGTATGACTTCATCTTCACATGTGTGATCTCTCACATGAAGGGACACTCCTACAATCATAGATGAATGAAATTATATCAGAACTTAAAGCACATATCATAATACAAATGCATCAGAAAACTACACAATTTAGATTCTGGTTACATGTCGACTTTCTGGTAACATCTCAACTTTTCAGGAATAGGTCAACTTTTCTAGGACAGGTTGAATTTTCAAGGACATGTCAAATTTATAAGAACATGTCAACTTTATGGGTATATGTAAAATTTTCTAGGACATGTCAAGTTTCTTGGATACGGTGGCTCAGAAGGGTTAGGAATCATGACTTAGTTTTCTAGCTATCCAAATGTTATGGGGAATGTTTTGATTCCATCTTGACTTGTTTTGATGACATTTTCACCAATTATAACATTCAAAGTTTGCTATGGTATTCATGATGATTCCCTGTTTCACCTTCCTATTAGCTAGCCGAAATAGGGGGCATATAGATACCCGCAAATTTCATCATCCTCTTAGTAATCCCTAGGTGATTTATAGTTTCAAAATGACATGTGATTTTGTAGATTGTGGTTCCTAACACTTTCTTGCAGGAATTGCGCATGGGGGGCTTTGACATATCCTTTTCATTTTCTGATTTCTTGTACTTTAGCTTGTATATGCACGTAGTATCATATATTGCTAAAGTGGGGACTAAATGTACCATCATAAATTGTAATCACCTAAATGGCCTACAATTTTATGATTTTTTATCACCTACCTTAGTATGTTCTCATTATAGATTGCATAATAGGACTTCATAATTATACGTAATGCATAACTAAATTTGAATTTGGGTCCTCTAATCTCTTCAAACTTTCTCAAAATCAAGGCAGACCCTTATTTCTAAGTGTTCTCCTCTATTTGATCTCCAATAAAATAATTCATCTCACCTCTAAGGCCCTATTTAGATTTTTGTGGTCTTGGAATACTGCCCTAATTTTGTAATTAGCTGTCTAGTTCCTTCTTGCATCCCCTAACTGTCTGGGACCCATAGACCAAATTTTGGCATGTTTAGGCTAGGACATGTTGCCATTGATGACATGTCCTTGAATCATGTCATCCTTATCATATAAAAGGATTCCAAGACTACTTTAAGAAGGAGATATCCATTTTTTGAACTAAACAAGATTGTACAACTCTGAATATTAGACCAAGAATTTGAATAGGTGTTTTGAAGTTTATTTTAAATGCACTGAATATTTTGATATCAATACAAATACAAGTTCACAACCAGTTTTGAAGTTCCAATATGATTGTCTTTGTTCTAAATTTTAGCATTTGTTTAAGTTGAATGGTTAAAGACTTTTCAAATTATCTATCTGTAAGACAGATTGTGAGATTGTTTTAGGGTTTCTTTCAAGGGAAGAATTAATTTCCTTAGAATAGTTTCAATGAGATCTGAAGTTTTTTACAAATTTGATGATTACATCTATAGTATAAATGTGGAGTGATATGTAAGGTATATTCATTTTCTGCAGAAATCCGCAAGTGTATTTAAGTGAGTGTTGCTATTAAGGGTTTGTGTATTTAAAGTGACTCCATACCCTAGGATAAGACATTGGTCTTTTATGTAAATGGAGTGTGTGGCTATTATCATTCACAAATACTTCATTAATCTGGTATGTTATGTTTTATTAAACTAGTCAGTTATAGAATGAGTGTTTTGTAAAAATCCACTGCAAATCTGCTTGGTTATTACTCTATGTGAGTCAATAAAGAAGAGAATAGGTAAACCCGTCTGAGTCTGTGGAACTCAAAGTGTTGAAGGTAGAAATACATTGTTACTGTTGTTATTTTCCTTTCTTGGTTAGTGTTTAGGAAAATAGTAGGTCATACTTATTTTACAAGTGTTATGAATCAATAAGAAAAGTACCCAACACCCAGTAGAGGCCCACATCTTTGAGTAGATTTAGATTTGCAAAACTCAATTCCCTAATCTTTCCTTTGAGGTATGACATCATCTTCACACCCGTGTGCTCTCGCATAAAGGGACACTTGTGTAAGCACAAATTAATGAAATTATATTAGAACGTAAATCACATATCATAATACAAATCCATCAGAAAACTACGTAATTTTGTTTCTGGGTACATGTTGAATTTCTGGTAACATCTCAACTTTTCAGGAATAGGTCAAGTTTTTTGGGACATGTCGAGTTTCTAAGATACGGTGGCTCAGAAGGGCTAGGATGAATTGATAGGTCTATGATGCATACTAACCTAACATCCTATCAGATACAAAAATCAAAATACGACACAAAAAGTCAAATATGTGATTTGAGGAATACTTCATCTAGGGGTGTCTTGTCCTCCACAACGCGCCTCAGGTTCTCAATCTATGTGGGCTCAATCAGATTTTTCTTTAGCATCTTCTCTTCTCTTCACAAGCACAAACAAAAGATAATAATAAAAATGACACTTTCGAAAAGGTAAAAGTTCTTATTTAAGTCAATTACTTTTTCACTTTGATTTACTAACCCTTTTAAGGCCATTTAATATTCATTCACTTAATTTGTCATAATTTAAGCTAGAAAGCTCTGATTTCCACACCGTTTATTGCATTGTAATCATGACTCAGTTTGCTAGCTTTTCAAATGCTATGAAGAATGTTTTGAGTCCATCTTGACATGTTTTGATGGCATTTTCACCAATATTAACATTCTTAATTCTCTATGGTAAACATGATTCCCTATTTCACCTTCCTATTAGCTAGCCGAAATAGGGGCATATAGATACCCACTAATTTCATCATCCTCTTAGTAATCCCTAGGTGATTTAGGGTTTTAAAATGACATATAATTTTGCAAATTGCGGTTCCTAACACTTTCTTGCAGGAATTGCGCACTGGGGACTTTGACACATCCTTTTCATTTACCGATTTCTTATACTTTAGGCGCTTGTATATGCACATAGTATCGTATATTCCTAAAGTTGGGGCTAAATGTACCATCATAAATTGTAAGCACTTGAATGGCCTAAAATTTTATGATTGTTTAGCGCCTACCTTAGTATGTTCTTATTATAGAGTGCATAATAGGACTTCATAATTATACATAATGCATAACTAAATTTGAATATATGGGTCCTCTAATCTCTTCAAACTTGGTCAAAATAAAGGTAGGCCCTTATTTATAAGTGTGCTTCTCCAATAAAATAATTCATCTCACCTCCTAGGCCATATTTATCTTTTTGTGGTCTTGGAATACTCTGCTGATATTGTAATTAGCTGTCTAATTTCTTCTCGCATCCCCTAACTGTTTGGGACCCACAAACCAAATTTTGGTTTGTTTAGGGTAGGACATGTTGCCATTGATGGAATGTCCTTGAAACATGTCACCATTGGAGACATTTTCACTAGGTTCCTATCTTGAGGAGTTTGCGCAGGATTCAAATCTGTGGTTGGCCTGCTAAATTTTATCTCCCAAATTTGTCTAAAAGCAACCCTCACACTTCAATTTGGTATGATTAAATAAATTTCAAGGGTGATATCCCAATTTAAAGATATCCCATGAATTTAGGACTTGCGAATCAAGACTGCAACAACTTCTATCAAGCATCTACATCCTTTTTCAAGCATTCAAACATCAATTTAACATCATAGAGACACAAATTGATTATGATGATGGATACGAGATCACCAATTGATGATTGGATTTTAATATTCTTCCAAGGATTGGGTATTGCTTCTTGTTATCTTTAGATCTATACATTTGTGCTTCATATCTATGTTTATTTCCATGCATTCAATCACACATTGATTGCATTTCTCCTACTAGGGTTTGCTCTATCACACTTAGGGTAGATCTAGGCATTTGTTTATTCACTTTAGCTCATAACAATTCAGACATACTCTAGATTCATGAGCACTACACATTATCTCTATTACATTGGCTATCCGTGGAGGTGGGAATCACCAAAATGGGGGGTTGACTAAGGAAAATCTATACATAGTCACACATACAATTTTTTAAAAATCTATAGGTACACAAGACCCTAGATCGAGCTGTCGGACGAGAGGAGCCTCCCCAAGACAAAGACAAACCTTCTATGAAAATTCTGGCATAAAACCATGGGTCCATGATGGAAGTGGCAACATGTACCTGTTAGATGACTACAGTGGCAAGGTGTTCCTCCCCTTTAGCAATGAAAGTTTAGGCATAGAAAGTTACAAGTCGAGCTGGGTCCAAGATCTACATTTGTAGGTCATTCTAAGACTCTAATAGGTGGGAATTTAGATCTAAAGTTTACTTTTACCATTTGATTTTCAGGTGCATTCAATCCTTCCTCCTTTTTTATGTGCATTTGTTTCTTAGTTGTATTAGATTAGATTTGTCTTTGGCATATTGTCATTATCTCCATCCTTTTCAATTTTAAGAAACAAAGGAAAGAAGAGACATAAATCTTGCATTAATATCTCCATCATCAAAGAGTGTTGATTTGATTGGCTTCAAGGTGGTTTTGTATTCCAATGTGTGTTATGAATTGAGAAATATCTCCTTTATGTTGCTTACAATTTCATACATCACAATTAATTTAAAATTTATTTTAATGAAGCCCGTGACGAGTAGGTGAATTGGCTTGGGTAGTGGGTTTCCTCCCCACCAGTCTTCAGTTCGACTCTGAAACCCGATGTTTAAATGATATGTGTAAGGTATGGGATCTTACCCATACCCCATGGGGTTAGTCTCAGCTTGCCTCAAATTGAGCGCTGGGTTGGGTCGCGAGGATACCCTCAGTTACCAAAATAAAGACATAAATAATTATGAGAAGATGATTTTTATTTGAGATGAACAAGCTCATTTTGCTTTCTTCTTTCTCCTTCATTAGGATTGTTTTTTCTCCATTAAATAAAAAAACTTAATTTTTAGGGCCACCATTATTTTTTGTTTAGGTGCGTTCACATTTTTTATTTTGTTTTTGCTTTAGTTTCTAACTTTATTATTTGTCTCTCATGCTTTTTCACTTTTTAAAATTCCTCACTAACTTTGTAAATTTTATTTTTATTGTAATATACAAGATCTAAATATAATTAATTATACAATATACAAATAATATATTAGATATAAATATCTATAATGTTTATATATTAAAATATTATTTATGATATTTAATTTAATATTATATATGATATTATACAAAATATAATAAATTAAAAAAGAGGGTGAGCGTTAGCAATGAAAACTGTTCCCTCTACGGACGACTTCCAGTTCTCCAAGGGTTTCACAGGCATCACATTCTTCTGTTGGTGCCTCTCTTTGCCGACGTGGTTGAAATAATGTTTAGGCTAAAATTTAGTATGCTCACATGGCGAGGTGAAGTGCCCAACTTTTGAAAACCATGGCTCTTATGTAGGGTTTGGTGGTGGAAACAAGGGTTATTGCCCAAGCTTTGATAAAAAGAAACAATGCCCCCATGCACTTACTACTGGTGTGGGTTGTTCGACATGGATGGAGCATGAATGCCTAGATCACTGACATAATAAACCTCATAGGGTTCTAAAACATTTAGCCAAGCCATCACATTTTTTTAGAAGAGGAAGGGCTGAGGGATGTCGTTAATTAGCTACCTGCTAGATCCATCATAGTGGATTTAGCAAATGAGATTGAGAAGGAGGTGACCCATAATGTCAAATTTTTCTCCTTACTTAGACTGATTAAGATATTTAGGAGCCTTTGACTGAGTCTGAATGACCTCCACAAGTGGATTAATGACAATTGGAAGCTTATTTTGGGTGGGTGTGCTCAGATTTATCCATTAGCTAGAGGTTTCTTTATTGTTTCTTTTGAAAATGTTAAAGATATGAATATTATTCTCTATGACCATTTTTAAAATTGGGAGGACAAATGGGCGCTGATGTTGAAGCCTTGACTCCCCACTTTCAACCCAACATCTGAGATCTTTTATAGGGTTCCTCTTTGGGTGAGAATTCCTAACTTTCCTCTTCATTTTTGGTTTGATTCCTACTTTGAGGATGTTGGGAATTCTTTAGGTAGTTTTCTGATGGTGGATGAAGGCTCTTAAATAAACCTTCCACACTCGACCTTTTCTTAGATCTTGGTGGAAATGGATGTGTCGAAGGGGCTCCTACAAGAAATTTTGATAAAAACTGTTAGAATACTTCAGGGATAACTGAGAGTGGGGGGGGGGTGAATCAGTTATCAACAACTTTAAATCTTTTGTACCTATTAATCCATATTGATATAAATTAAATGCACATTCAGATAACACATTACACAACACATCAATTTGGTTAAGGGGAAACCAAATGGTAAAAACCCCGGTGGGAATTAGTACCCACAAAGAACTATACTGTTTATAGTAATCCCTGTTAAAAGATCTTTCAGCCCTGTTAGGAGTTGTTCATTACAATGCAGTAGTATAGTGACCTGGTTAAGGGTCTGACCCTGTTAGGAGTCTTTTACAATAACCCTGTTAGGGGTGGTGGACTCACTGTCCAAGTGGTGAAGGCTACAACCTTCTGGTTATTTGATACACACTGTATCAACAAGGTGAACTGCTGTTTGTGACACTGCTTGTCTGATCAATTCCTTTTGTGCGTCGATGCTTTAACCTCTTGTAAAGAACTACAACAATCTTATCTGTATTCTGAAAGCTTCAACTTCAATATCTATATTATCAACATATGATAAATATAGCTCTGTTTCTTTAACACTCTGCTCTGCTTTTCTTATCTCTGGCTTTCGCAACTCTTCTCTTCTCAAATGACCTTCTATAAGTACATTCTCAAAGTATGAGATCATGGGACCTGTAAGACAACTCTTCATAACATCCTTGTAGGCTCTACTAAGTGCACAAGCATATTACAACCGCGCAAGTATAAACTGAATAGACACGTTGCTTCACTAAGTCAACTCCACCAATTTAACCATAACTTTGCAATCTTCTTGAAATACATTTGGCACCTTTAGAGTAATATCAACAACTCATAAATAATCATGAATATACACACACATATCTTGATGATAAGCGCAACTCCAAAAACACGTTACATACGTCGGCCTTCAACCGTTATTCCTCCAGAACTGTAACCATCAATAACAAAATTACATATCTTTACTGAAACATCATATCTGGGTCTGTGTGTATGAACATAGCATAATAAACATGTCAAAAACATGTATCTATCTATGCAAGTCTTCATGTCATCATATGGATAAGTAAATACAGAAGTACTGCTGTGTATTATATGTTGTCATCAATGACAAACATACAATCAATCAACTTTTCAGAATCAAATCTTCAACAATTTCCCCCTTTGGAATTGATGGCAACATATGATATTAAAAACAAATTTTGTTCATGGTGTCTTCTTTGTTTTACAATCTTCTCAATATCCTCATCAAAGATTCATCTGCATTGCTACAGTTTCATGGATTGTGTTTTATCTATATACTCCCCCAGAGTATAAGCTCCTTGTATGTGTTCCTTGTTTTTAGTACATACTCCTCCATTGACATCAATGGCAAAGGGTGCCATAAACCATTATGCACAGGTACTACTCCAGAAGTAGAGTAGTCAACCATTCATCAGTCACATAGGACTGATGTACTTGCTGCTTTCTCTAGTCAAACTGAGGAGAGGGAATGACTCCCAACTTCTCCCTTAGATACTCAAAAGTTTCCTTTGCTAAAGGCTTCATAAAAATGTCTGCTAACTGATCTTTTGTGCTTACATATTCCAATGTCACTTCCTTGTCTGCAACTTTTTCTCTCAAAAAATGGTACTTGATCTCTATGTGTTTTGTCTTTGCGTGCATCACAGGGTTCTTAGACATGTTAATAGTACTGGTGTTATCACAATGAATAAAAATAGGATAGTCAACCTGAATACCAAAGTCTTTAACCATCTGCTTGATCCAAATAATTGTTGTACAATTCAGTGCTGCTGCAACATATTCTGCCTCTGCCGTTGACTGAGAAATATAGTTTTGCTTCTTGCTTGTCCAAGATACCAACCTTTCTCCAAGAAATACTGCTCCTCCTGAAGTGCTCTTCTTGTCATCAATACAACCTTCCCAATCTGCATCAGTATACACATGAAGTTGTGTATAATCTGATTTAGGATACCATAAACCATAGTCTATAGTTCCCTTGAGATATCTAAATATCCTCTTGATTGCCATTAGGTGATTATGCTTGGGTTCAACTGCAAATCTTCCAACAATGCCAACTGCATTAGATATGTCAGGTCTTGATTGAGTTAGATAAATAAGCTTTCCAATCATAGATT
>MU227456.1:188928-200359 GCA_018584345.1 Thuja plicata | reverse complement strand
CCTGGTTAAGGGTCTGACCCTGTTAGGAGTCTTTTACAATAACCCTATTAGGGGTGGTGGACTCACTATCCAAGGACTCACTGTCCAAGTGGTGAAGGCTACAACCTTCTGGTTATTTGATACACACACTATCAACAAGGTGAACTGTTGTTTGTGACACTGCTTGTCTGATCAATTCCTTTTGTGCGTCGATGATTTTACCTCTTGTAAAGCACTACAACAATCTTATCTGTATTCTGAAAGCTTCAACTTCAATATCTATATTATCAACATATGATAAATATGGCTCTGTTGCTTTAACACTATGCTCTGCTTTTCTTATCTCTGGCTTTCGCAACTCTTCTCTTCTCAAATGACCTTCTATAAGTACATTCTCAAAGTATGAGATCATGGGACCTGTAAGACAACTCTTCATAACATCCTTGTCGGCTCTACTAAGCGCGCAAGCATAATTACAACCGCACAAGTATAAACTAAATAGACGCGTCGCTTCACTAAGTCGGCTTCACCAATTTAACCATAACTTTGCAATCTTCTTGAAATACGTTTGGTACCTTTAGAGTAATATCAACAACTCATAACTAATCATGAATATACACATGCATATCTTGATGATAAGCGCAACTCTAGAAACATGTTACATACGTCGGCCTTAAACCGTTATTCCTCCAGAACTATAACCGTCAATAACAGAATTACATATCTTTACTGAAACATCATATCTAGGTCTGCGTGTATGAACATAGCATAATAAACATGTCAACAACATGTATCTATCCATGCAAGTCTTCATGTCATCATATGGATAAGTACATACAAAAGTAGTGCTGTGTATTATATGTTGTCATCAATGACAAACATACAATCAATCAATTGTTTAGAATCAAATCTCCAACAAAAACATCAAAAGATTGTTGGGTGCAACCTTTGGATTATGAAGGGGTTCCCTTAAGATGTAGGAGATATTTTCAAACATGGTATATGGCTACTCAATGTGCCAAACATAGAACAATTAACACAACCTCCTAGTGGAATGATGTATCCCCTCTTCACTAGTCAATAGAAAAAAAGGATGAGATCCATAAGAGTTTCTCTCAAGCTTTGAATCTCCAGATGGGTTGCCAAGGTCTCATGGGGCTTCAAATCAGATTGTGCGCCCAACATTGAACAATGCTATTATTGTTAATGCTTGCAGCAAGGTGGAGCAAAAGTAAAAAAAATGACGTTGCAACATTGTAGTGCAGGGAGAAAAATGGTCTTGTGGGATCTCACGATATTGGGGAGGAGCCCTTGTTTTCCCAAGGTCTTGGTTAGCAAGGTATGGATAGTTTGGTAGGATGGGCGAGAACTACCTAGGATGGTTCATCGATGGAGATGAAGGAGGTTGTAAGGTTTGTGTTCGAGTAGAAGGAAGTAGCAAAGTTGGAGGAAGGTTGGCAAGTCATGAAAAAAAAGAGGGAGAAGAAGACAAACAAAGATGCAACCTTTGACATGGTCCTTCACTCATAGACCAAATGTGGAGCTTTGAGTAATACTTAATTATCTAACTTGTTTATGAGTTTTTGGGGTTTAAGTGTTGGATATTGGGGAGTTAGTTTCCTGTTTGTAACTACTCCTGGTTCAGACCAAGCTCAAAACCCTGATCTAGTAATAAAATTCAACTTTTATCGATAATTTTTTTATATATGATATATTATGTTAATTATTTTTTAATTTTCTATGATACATTATTATTATTTATATATAAGTTGAATTAAAAAGGAATAAATTGCATTAACTTTTATCTTTTTAATAGATTTTATTTTATTATTATAAAATATTTTTAACTTTTTTTTGTTTGGTTTTACTTATTATTTTTATATAAAAGTTGAAATTTTTAACTTAATAATTTCAATATATTTAATTTTTATTTTTTATAATATTTTTTATCCCATGCTCAAACATAATTTAAATTGGGTTTATTTTTTTAATCAAAGTAATTCATTTTTTCTTCCTTCAATAAAGGTTGTACACCACACTCTTTAACTTGGCTTTACACTATTTTGCATCCAGATTTATGACATACAATAATAAGTATAAATATAATCATATTTTGCATTTTAATGTAAAATAAATATTGTCATATTTGACCTTGAAATCAACATGATGGAAAGAAGCATTGCACAATTAATTTTATTCTTTTGTATTATTAGTGGTGAATATTTGTTAATGAATAAATTTATATCGTTATTTTTAATTAATTTATTATATCTAAGACATTTAAGATCTACAATTGATAGGCAATTTTAGTCATTGACACTGAATCTATCTTAATCATCTATATCTACAAAGTGCATTTAGTTGTCACTCAGTATTTCTCTCTCCCTCTTCCTCTACTTCTCTCCCTCTACATCTACATCTACATCTACATCACTATCTCTATCTCTACTAAACATCTCTATCTCTATCTCTATCTCATATCTCTATCTCCTTACCTCGCTCATATCTCCATTTCCTTACTTGTCCATGCATCTCTCCTCATATGGACCTCATGCATAACATAAATGTATGCCAAAAAAAAAATAGATGTGTTTTTTTTCTATTTGACCTTCCATGCCTATTGGACATACCATTGCACACCAAGGTGCGATTGCTAGTTAAAATAAATTTTAAATTTAATGAAAATTTATTTTATAAAATTATTTATTTAAAACTTAAAAAGATAATAATAAAATAAATTTAAAAAAAAAAACTTAAAATAAAATAATAATAAAAAATATTCTTGTCACAAAGAAAAGAAGATAATAATGAATGATATATTTTTCTTTTATAGACTCTTTTTTTAGTTAATAATATTAAAATATAAATATGTTTTAATTAATCCATCTCCTCAATTCTAAACTATTAATCTCTACTTCATTCTCCTACACTAAATACATTATAGACAAAAATTATAAATAAAAATATCTTTAATATATTTATTACTAAATATTTATAAAATATTTATTAACTATAATTATAATTATAATTGAAATAAATAAAAATAAAAATTAATGGTAGTTTTAATTGAGGCGCTAAAAAGTAATTTTGGAGGGCTTTTTAATGGATTGAGCCACTGAAAAACTAAAAACTAAATTCAAACAAAATGAAATGAAAGCTAGATTGAATTGGCAAGAGCACGATAAAAAATGGGCAACTTCTATCCGAGCACACAAACGGGCAATTACAGTGATGATTGGCGAATGCTGCATCGACATTGATGTTTCTATGAAATTATATATGTATTCTACAATCCTATCGGATTTGCAGGTTTGCTACATATGGAGAATGTTTAATTCCCTACATATAATCAGCGATTTAGCCAGCTATATGCCAATCAGTTTGTTAGCATTTGCAAGGGTTTAGGATCGATCTTCTAGGGCTAAGTCTTTGGCTTTATAACAGAACGATTTTTCAAGCCTACACAATAGAATTCAGCAAATGTTTAGCCAATTCTTTTGGTTTATCTGTTTTTACTCTGGGGCTATTTATCCCCTCTCTTCATCTTGAGGAGCCGTGTTAGGTTTTATCAATGGAAGTTGATGTAGAATTAGCACTGATTTATTAAGTACACCACTTTTCATCTGTGACAAAGCATTTAAGACAGCCAGAGAGAGCCAAAGTTGTTGCTTAAGCAGAAAATATGGAACACAATGCAGAAAAAGATGGTGTACTGGACACAATAAGGGTACAAGAGGATGTTCTGGAATGTTCAAATAGTCAGATGCCCACATCAAGATCTGATATGAAACCAATTTCAGATGCATACTTGGTTATACCCACTAAGGCAAAGGTAAGCATCTGACGTTAACTATATATATTTTTTGTTAGTTTGCTGTACATACTGATAGATAGTATTGATACTCTGCTAATCATAGCAGCAATTTTGTTAGGCAGTGGTTTTATAGAATTTGGCTTCTTAGGTATTTGAAGGTGCTATTTAATCTTCTAGAAGAGATAACTGTAAAAGAGATTTCAGATTTAACAATTTCAATAAAGATATTTAGTATTGGGTCCTCTTCCCTAGTTACCCATTTTTCCCTTTACTTTTTGCTGTTTTTATAGCAGACTGAGCTAGAAGCCATGACTGCTTGCAGAGACTGTGAGTACTATAGGGGTTTTTCAGTACTACGGTTAGGATTATATAGGCAAAAGTTTTGAAATCAAACTCCTACAGTGTCAGTCATAAACTCTGCCTACGTTTCATATTTTTCCTCGTAAGGGTGATCGTATGTCCAGACATTAAATGCCAATATTCTTTTATAGGCCTCATTGTTACACAATTAATTATGATGCGAAACTGTCAACTATTTAAATTATAATGATTTTTCTTAATATTGACGGAGATTGTTTACAGATATTTGGGAAATATGAAACAATATTGCTAGCTTATCAGACGCTTGGAGTTGTTTATGGAGACCTTGGGACTTCCCCACTTTATACATTCTCTTCTATTGCAATTGAAAATCCCGGGGAGAAAGATTTATTGGGAATTCTCAGCATGATATTCTGGACATTAACATTGATTGCCCTTGTCAAGTATGTCTTTATCGTCATTAGGGCAGATGATCATGGAGAAGGTAAGGAATATTATTGTTCCTCACAAACTTTAAAACAGTAGAGGCCTTCTTTGTATGGTATACACATTTAGGGTTTATATCTACTTTTGTTTGAAAGAGTGACTCATTCAAGTACCCAATTTCTATTTCAGGAGGCACATTTGCGCTGTATTCATTGTTATGCCGATATATTAATGTTGGCCAAAAGGCTGGCAGCCGATTCAAGCGCCTTGAATCAGATTCCAAATTGAAATATTTTAGTGAAAATCATGAGAAGAACTTAAACTCCAAGACAAAGCAATTTCTTGAGAACAGTGCAGTAATTCAGAGGATTCTTCTTACATTTGTCATGATAGGCACCTGCATGGTACTTGGGGATGGAGCATTGACTCCTGCAATATCAGGTCCGTGATCCATAAAAAATATCTTTGGAAGAAGTTTCTTCCATTAAATTTTTTCTTTAATTTTCGCATCCAATTAACTATTCAAAGTTTACCCACCCCTCACTTTGCGAATTTGTTCTAAAATTTCTCTATCTTTCACCGTGCAGTTTTGTCAGCTGTGCAAGGAATTCAGACAAAGGGCGATCTGAGCCAGAGTATGATCCATATCGATTGCTTTCGATCCATTGCTATAGATTGGTTGGGATGAGTATGATGTTATAGCATTAAATGTTTTTGTACACTTGACACATAGCTGGAAATATCCTGTTCCCAATAAGTTGAAATTGAAATGAATACAGAGGTCCAAGCTACCTGTAGGCAATAATTAAATATTTAGAATTGAAATGAACCATGAAAATTTTCCTTGCATCTGTACAGATTCATTAGAACACATGTCTCACTAGCTTGAAGTTGAACAAATCACTGGGTAATTAGCTGATAGGTTTTAACTTTTACCATACGAATTTACTGAAACCTCAGTTCAAGATTCTCTCATCATAACAATTTTACTATAATTAGTTGAGTATTGATACGGGCATTCTAATTTTTAAATTTTTTCCTTATTTCTGTTTGTTAGAAGAATTTTCAATGTTGTATCAGTTACATCTACTTTTCTATCAGCCACGAGAGCTTTATTTGAATCGCTTGTTCATTTCTTAAAGTTAGATATGTGAAAGTTTATTATCTGACATGTACGGATAGAAATTCTTTAAGGGATAGATAATAATAAATAGGCTTTACTCCTTAGACCACAATGTGTCTTGTAGAAGCAATTTTTGCGCACAGGTCTCATTATGTTTTGGCCAACGACAGCAATCATACTGTGACTGTACTTTTCTTGGTCAAAAATTGGTATCATACCTCCACAGGAAATTCTAGCTTATGTTCAAAATATTAACGGGAACTGATTGGTTTTCCCCGCAGTTCTGTTTTCTTTCCATTTTGAGAACAGATAGATATGTGATATGTGATTTAATTTTCTTGAATAGAGGAAAATACTTTCTTTTCAAATATTCAGAATTTCAGATCTTCAGATCGCAGTTTAATACTTTCAGAATCTGTCAGAATTTTATTATTGTACTCCTAGGTTTTCTCCCCTACAGTTAGAGAATCTCTAACAAGTTATAGTTGGACCCATAACACATAAACCATTATCTGTCAGGTTGAATAGCATTCAAATGTTTTGTTAGTGTCCAAAGCAGGTGTCAATTACAGCAGATTTGCAAATCATTGATGGACGTTTGAAGCCAGTGTCCATAATAAGTCTATCCTTAGATTGGATTAACTGAGATAGACTAATTGTATAATGTTAAAATATATTTAAATTTTACCTCTACTTTTCTATAGGCGTACAGCTTGAACTTCCTATGGGTACCAAGTGTTACCTAGTTTAGGTGATGTTCACATGACAAAGCACAGAAAGTACTTTCTGTGCAGCTCACTTATGTTATGCTAATGATATTCTGGTTAAAACACATTTAATCATAGGGTTTTTTCCTCTTTTATGTGTAAAGGATTATATAAATTAATCTCTTATAACTTAAAGCCAATGATAGCCAATGATATTCTGATTAAAAACACTTACCAAAGGTATTTTCTTCTTTTATATCTTACAGATTATAAGAACTAATCTCTTATAACTTAAAGTGACACTTGACATTCATAGCATTTTCATAATACTCATAATTATGAAACAGAAAAATTTACAAACAAATTATTTGCCCCATTCTATTCTTCCTGAAGAATGCTTAACCACAAGTGTCCCCTCAACAAGCCTACATAAGAGCAAATATAGAGTTGAAACTCTGGAGTGCTAAAAATTCAAACTGAAAATCTAGCTTTGCATTGACTTCGTGAAACATTTTTAACATAGCCACGACCATTTTTCAGTAGGCAAACTCAGCAACCTGTCTAATTGAGGAGTAGTTTACACTTATTTTATGGCATTTGCCTGTTTAATTTTTCATTATTAGCTTCATGTTTCAAGCGCTAGGGTATATGAGTTTACCTCGAATTGATGGATTAGAGCTGATATTTGTGAGACGAGTATTTCTTGCTCCAATACTTAATAAGGTTTTATTAACTGGCTAAGTTCCTTCAGAGATTCTCTATATCAACCTTCATTGTATAAGGTCTTGGCCCCTATGGCATATTTGGCTTTTTAATTCCTCATTTAATATAAGTTGTATTAATTTTTCATATGCAGATGCTGTTGTGGGAATATCGGTTGTAATTCTGCTGCTACTGTTCCTTGGTCAAAGGTTTGGTACCGGTAAAGTGAGTTTTACGTTCTCACCTGTAATGATCCTCTGGTTCGTGATTAATGCTCTTATTGGGATATACAATATTATCAAATATTACCCAGCAGCGTTCAAGGGACTTAACCCTTACTACATTGTATATTTCTTCCAAAAACAACAAAAAAATGGATGGGTGCTCCTTGGAGGTGTTGTCTTGTGTATAACAGGTTGGTACTCATTTAAACTTGTATACTTTGTAAATCGCTTTTCTCTTCCTCCATTAGTAAAAGAGAGAATAGTCATGAACCAAATGTCAACTTAAAAGCAAGGATTTCAAAAGAGCTAGTCTGAATTTGTCTTTTGTATCTTATACAAACCAGGTGCTGAGGCGATGTTTGCTGATTTGGGCCACTTCAATAAGAGATCCATTCAGGTTTTCCACTGGCTTGAAGAGAAATAATTATTATAATTATATATAATTTGCTCTGATTGATTTACATTGCACTCTTAATGAAATTTTTTGGTTGTGAATTGTAGATTGCTTTCACAGCTTTGGTATACCCTGCTCTGATTATTACCTACACCGGACAAGCAGCTTACTTGATCAAGAATCCCGGAGACATGAAAACTGCATTCTACGCTTCAATCCCAAATGCAGTGTACTGGCCCATGTTTATTATTGCAACATTATCAGCCATTGTTGCTAGCCAAGCATTGATCTCAGCAAGTTTCTCAATCATAAAACAATCTATGGCTCTTGGCTGCTTTCCTCGGGTGAAGATGGTACATACATCAAAAAAAAATGAGGGCCGAGTTTACTCTCCAGAAGTTAACTATGTCCTCATGGTTATTTGTCTTGCCATTGTGGTCGGATTCAAGGGTGGTCCAGAAATCGGAAATGCCTATGGTATGAATTATTTCTTAGATTTTGCTTTATTCTCATTGAATTTACAAAGACCTAACGAATTTACTTTTCGAATTGCCAAGTAAAGAAATAAAATGTTCCTCCTGAATACTGGGTTCCCAACCCTTACATCATTTTAATAACATTGAATATGGTAGCTTCAGTTTTACATCTTTTCCAGTACTTGATATATACTTTTTTTTCCTTGGTATTGCGGTGCAGGAGTTGCTGTCATTGGAGTCATGTTCATTACAACATGTCTAGTGAGCTTGGTGATGCTAGTAGTTTGGAACTTGCATTTTCTATATATTTTGCCATTCTTTATTGTATTTGGTTTCATAGAGGGAGTCTATCTGTCATCAGTGCTGAACAAGGTGCCACAGGGAGGTTGGGTGCCATTTGCAGTTTCAAGCGTTCTTCTGAAGATAATGTACACTTGGAATTATGGAAGGCAGATCAAGTATGAGCGTCTAACAGAGAGAAAATTAAGTACAGAGGATCTTCATATGCTGGTTGCCAATGTAGGTTCACGCACTCCAGGAGTGTGTTTCTTGTGCAGTGACCTTATCTATGGATTGCCACCAATTCTGAGGCATTACATAAAGAATGTGGGTTCTCTTCATGAAACTGTGATTATCTTGACTATAAGAATTGTTCCAGTAACAACAGTATTGTTAGAGGAGAGGTTTCTTGTGGGAAAACTTGGGCCTAAGGGTGTATATAGATGCCTAGCACAGTATGGTTACAATGATGTGGCTCCAAGCGTAGAAGGAGAGGATTTTCTGACCCATGTTATCAAAAGCATGAAAGATCATATCATAAATGACGAACTTAAGGATGGTATAAATGATCATCTCACAAATCCAATGGCGACAGGTAAATATTCTGTTGCTGAATATGAAGAGTTGCAGCAGCTTGAGTTGGCAAGCAATGTAGAGGCTGTATATGTCTTGGGAAAGACCATACTGAGGACTGCTAAAACGAGGGGATTTTTGTCAGGAATAATTATTGAGATATATCGTTTTCTTCACAACAACTGTAGATCCACCATTTCTACCTTGAAAGTACCACCAGATCAGCTACTTCAAGTTGGAATGGTATATGAAATCTAGATTTTAGTGCAGGATATTACAATACTTGAGAATTCTAAATAAATGATCCGAGATGGACATGAGAGATATTTTAAACTGTACCTTTTGGTATTCAGCTAATTATTTTCTGTTCATAAAGTTTATTTTTTTTTATGTATCACATCAAAGATTAGTATGTTGAGTTTAATATTAAATATATTTCTACTTCGTGCTTATTGGAACCCCTTTTTAATCTGTGCTTTTGTGATCACTGTACTAATATCTTTTAAAGCTGAGGAGTTAACCGCCATGTATACCTTTATATCTCATCTTATGTTGTATTACGAGGATAGAGGTTCTTTATCGTTGAGATAATATCAAATAAATTATTGAAATACCATCGGTCTTCTCAGGTTAGGTTATTGAGATAATAATTCCTGCTTCAAGTACAAATATTGGCTATTTGTATTTCTGTATCATTATGTCTCTAGGTGTTTTATATTATTTTATTTTGTATTGTTGTCATACATAGACAGGTTCTGAATAATATGTCCTTTTCCTGTTAATTTTTTATTTCTGTATCATTATGTTTCTATGCGTTTTATTTTATTTCAGTTTGTTGTTTGTTATTTAGTTTTTAAGGGCTTTTTCATATATTATTTTTATATGATTTGATTTGGTTTTAGATATTCCTGTCCTCCTTGGTTGCTTGTTCTTCATTTGTTGTGGTGGTGTGCATTTGGTTTTTGGGGGCATCAAGAAGGGGATTAATGAGGATGGTGGTGGAGGTGGCTTTTTCAAAGATTCTCTTGATGCTGGTGAAGGTCTGCTTTGAAGTTTTACAGTTTTGGTGTTGTTAACCTTTTCCTTTGTAAAAGGGTGACAAATTATTGTGCTTTTACCCTGATATGTTTTGTAAGTGGACCAATAGTGTCTAAGAGTTTCACGGATTTTTTAGGGGTTACTTAAGGGTTAGAAGTGTTGAGAATAAGTCTCCAAGGTGTTGGAAGACATTAGGCATTCTTAGTTTATAGTTTTAATTAGTTTCAAGTCATTTTCAAAAGTTTAAAATTCATATTTTCAAATATAACGACTCTAAATGTATTTTGGAGGGAATTTATATTTAGACTGTTTTAAGGCGTAAACTAAGCCTTCAACCGATCAAAGTTGGTTTAGTCAGGTAGGGGGACTATTCACAAAGGTTCAATAAAAATTCATATTTTCTGCAACCTTGGTGTTGTCTTTTGGTACTCTTGAGATAATTGACCATTTGAAGAGTTGTAGAGATGTTTTGAATGTATTTTCTATGCACTTAAATCATTTTGTGATGATTCATACATTGTATTGAAGGTGTGTACGTTTGGTATCAATAACAGTCACTATTTTGGTGTTTTCTCTGCAGCAATTTTGAGTTCTTATTAATGTGTAATCATCCCATGAACTCTAAGGGCCCAGGACTCATGGGATGCATCTAACTTGACATGTAATATATTATTTTAACCATGCATATGCAGAACAGTGGAGATGAGAAGTGATCACAGTCAACAGATAGAGGAAATGTGTTAAAATTAATGGCATAAGTATTGCAGCAAGTAATCCAGTCAAATAAGGGGGTAAGTGCACAAAGATGGGGGACCAAAAAGGGGGTATAAGGTGCCACTTTTTTTCTAAAATTAGCAAACTCTGAACTTCAACGAGAAATTGAGTATACTTACACTCAAAATTTTAAAATGTGATAAAAACAAGAGTTGTTCTACTCCAAATCTAGTTTCTAAACTACTAATTTTTTTTAGAAATGGTGGAGATTAAGGCCCTCAAAAAGGGGGAGCACAAAAAGTGGTCCTATTTTTTGTGAAAAAACATAACATAGCGTCTGGTGTGCTCCCCCTAAAATGTTAACTTTTAAAAAAAAAAAATTAAATTGCTCCAGTGAGAAATTAGCAAACACCATCTAGTTTATCCCAGATTTTTCTGCTAATTTATTTATGAAAGTGTGATATTTTGCCATTTTCCGAAGTGGACACATCCTTAAAACATGAAATTTCTGTGTGCTCCCCCTAGAAATCATTCAAAACTAATTGAAAATCAAAACTTCTTTTTTTTAAAGTGTGTAGAATGGAGTCTAGTTTCTGAAAATGTAATTTTTTTCAAAATTCGATGAACGAGCCAAAATCTAAGCCCAAATGAATACACGTTG
>MU227456.1:132914-179741 GCA_018584345.1 Thuja plicata | reverse complement strand
AAACTTGTATGAAAGCAAATCTATGTCCATTCATTTCCCATTAAGAGCATCAATTGAAATGTGTTCTATGAAAGTATGTAAACACTCAAGCCAAACACATGAGAGGTTTATTTTTAATCTCAAAATCTAAATATTGTAGAGATGTAAAAAAATACCTCAAGTCCAATGCAATGCGCTTAGTATATTTTATCTTTTTTTTGTTTGTTTTAAGCATTTTCCATGAAAGCAAGCCATGAACCTTCAAATGAACAAGACAAACAAACAAGCAAACAAGATATGCAATGTATATTCAGCTTATGCAAAACCTAGGGTTAGATCTAAAAATCAATTGTTAAGAGCAATAATAATCAGCAAATAATCTAAATGACAACTCACATCATGCATTGAACCATGTGAAAAATAAGTGCAAGCTAATCATTAAATGACCTTTTTTTAATTTTTAATTTTGACCTTGTCAACAAGATTTGATTTGTTTGCTATAAATTTGGATCCCAAACCCTAGATACAGAAAAGAGACCCCTATTTAAAAATAGAGAGATTTCCAAAAATGTCAGAATTTTAAAAAAATCTTTTCATTTGTGCCCTAGAGAGCCACTTTTTCAAAATAGACCAATTTTTATAAATCGATTAAATGAGCTGTGATATGACCTCTAAATCAAAAATACAATGAATGGACCCCCTGTAGAATTTTAAGAACTTTCCAGAAATGTAAAAATTTCTAAAAAATACACTAATATGTGCCAAAAATTGATTTTTTATGAAAAAAAAGAAAAAATCATAAAAAATACAAATTACCTCCGAAAAATCTAAATTTTTTACTGAAGCTTCTCTGATATGTTACCAACTTGCAAAAAAAATTTCAAACCAAAAATCTAAGCCGTTTGGCAGATATGATCAAATCATTGAAAATCTAGGGTTTTCATCTCCAAGAAAATCTGCAAAAGGGTTAGGCTTGAAAAACTTCAATAAAATTACCATGTAAAGATTAGAAAATCTGAGATCTGAATAAAATAGAGGAAAATCAGGAGCATCATGCCCCACGGTGGGCGCCAAAAATGTGTGCATAAATGTTGTCACACTTTTATGAATCATTCCATTCAAGGTTGCTAAAAAATGAGGCCTCAAATATTGATCCATAGCTCTCTAGTCATTGATGTGTAAAAATGTAAAGTGAAGGCCCTCAGATTGACCTAGTTGTGTCTATTGCAAATACACCATGAAACGAGAGATTCAAATGCATGAAAATGAAATCTAATTTAAATGATAACAATGCATATTTAATCTATGAAAGGAAATGCAAATGCAAATTTAATCTATGAAAATAAACATGATTCTAATCTATATGAGTAGCCATGAATGCAAGAAAGAATGAGACAAGAAGAGATAAGTTGCAATATCCAAGCTCAAATGCTCCTCCAAAATTGCTCTCCAAACCCACAACATAACAATACTAAAAACTCTAATATGAAAATGAGAAGGAGGTCTCCTTTTAAAGAAAAGTGAACGATTGAGATTAAGAGGCAAAAATCAAAGGCTACGATTAAAAGGCAAAAACCCACCACTTAGAAAGATGTGAGGAAAAAGGGATTTTATTTACTTTTTCATTTAATTTATTTCATTTTTCAACAAATAAAGTGCTTTAAGTGGGGATTTTTATTTATTTAATTAAAAGAGGGGTTTTCTTTCAACTAAATAAATTAGAAGAATTTTATTTAATTAAAAGGGAGGTTAAATCTTTTAATTAAATAAGAGAAATTTTATTTAATTAAAAGGGAGATTAAATCTTTTAATTAAATAAAAATGGTCAAACCTTAGGAAATATTGAAATAATAGAATTAATTGAATTAATTACAATTTGATCAAGGAAATTGATTTGAATTGAAAATATTCCAAAGCATTGATTCAGAAATTTTGATAAATGATAAAATGATAAATGGGGCCCAAAGTCTAGGCGACCATTTTAGGGTGCATATAATAGGGTCTTTCTGGGGGCCCTAGTATGCCTTATCACGCATTAGGACCCCTAGGAAGACCCCACGACCCATTTTGACATATTTGAATGCTCAAGTGTGTCCTAAGGGGTCATAGGACCCCTTAAGACACATTTGAACATTCAAATGGGTCAAAAGGGGTAATGGAGTCTTTCTGGGGGCCCTATTCTCTCTCTCTCTCTCTCTTAGGCTCTCTCTCTCTCATGGGTCATATGATTATTAATGTGTTCTAAGGGGTCCTAATGAGGCATAATATGTCCTAATGGGTCTTAAGGGGTTGTAATGGGTCCTAAGGGTTCCTAGGACCACTTAGAACCCATTAAAACCCCTTATGAGACACTAGTACACATTAGATCCCATTAGTGTGTCCTACGATGATTACTATGTTCTAAGGGGTCTTAAGAGGCCCTAATGTGTCCTAAGGGGTCGTAATGGGTCCTAAGGGGACCTAGGACCACTTAAGACCCAATATGATACATTAAAACCACTAAGAACCCTAATGAGTGTCCTTAATCAAGTCAAGGGCTTAATATTATAATCAATAGTCCACTAAGAATCATGTTCAAAATAATGTGCTGATTCCTGAAATTTGGCTAAGTCTGAAATTTCCTAAAAACCCTCAAATCTAGAATCTTTATCTTAACTCCTATGAATTTGAAACCACTCTCAAACATCCTGGAAGTATATATATAAAATGTAACTTAAGTATTGGCCTAGTGCTGAAATTGGTCTAGCAGGGCCTGTTGGGATTTCTTCCTCCCTCCCTTAAGCATTTTTCATAATGTTGCATAGGGTGCATGCCCTATTAATTTTGATTTCCCAAGCCTTAGGCTCGGGCAATCAAAGCCATAGGGCACACGCCCTATGGCTTTTTGGGGACCAAAATTTTTTTTGGCACCTTTTTGGTCCCCCATCTTGGTGCACATACCCAAGGGGTACATTTAATGATTTGGGTTGGTTTATATTGTTCATTTAATGGTGAATCAATTGACTTTCATGCTTAGAAGTGTTTGGAAACAAGACATTGAAGAAGCCCTAGAAACAAGGGTTTGAGAGGGTTGATTTGGGGCTTTTGATCTTAGAGTTTCCATAGTGTGAAATTGATTTGATATTCCTTGTTTTGAAACCATTTTGAAACATTGTCCAGGAGTTGGGGTCTTGGTAAGGCCTAGAAATATTAGTTGCTTTGTAAATCCATCAATTTTCAAGCATTTGTACAAGAATGCAGTCTGAGATCTATGAATTGGTCCAAAACACCAATAGCCAATCATTTTATATGTTGAAGTAATGGATAAAGGGTGTCTAAAATAACAATTTTTTCCTTTGATTCTTTGGAGAAGTTTTGAGTTAGGAAGTGTTTTAAGTCGCTGCAGGGCTACTAGGAAACCAATTAGGTCTCTGGGATAGTTTTGAAGGAACTTGAAGAATTGGATTGTGTGAGTGACTTGAAAGCCTTTGAATCCATGCAAAACTTGCCTAAGAACACAAAATATACCATTTGGAAACTTTGTTAAGGGTCTAGACAAGTCTCAGTTCATTTGAAGCATTCAAGGGTTTGGAAACCATAGTAACCTCTTTCAAGTTTATAGCTATCCTTTGTTGTTAATAAGTCCACCACCCTTTCCTCTGCATCAATTTGCTCCAATATTTGTAAAATTTAAATTAGCATGCATAGGCGCTACAAAAACATGCATAAGCGCCAAAAGAAGTTGCACATGAGCGAAAAGAAAGTGCAAAAGATAAAACATAATGTAGAAGCGGTCTAATTTAGTGTATAGGCACTGAAAGACAATAAATAGGCACCAGAGTATGTTGCAGAAGAGCTCAAACAAAAAGCAAATGACAACTTCCTAAGCATAGGTGTCATTCTTTAGTGCATAAGTGCTATTCTTTAGGGTGTAGGTGTTGTTCTTTAGGGTGTAGGCGCTCATCTTCAGTGTGGGCATTTTCTTGAGTGTATAGGCACCAAAACTCCAGAAAAAATCTTAAATCTGCATCCTAAACCACTCAAATCTGAAAAACAAAGTTAGTAGAGGCTTGTATCCCCACGGTGGGTGTCATTTTGTATACAATTAAATGTTTATTCATGCAACATTGCATTATTCTACTTAATTTGATCAAAGGTAAAGATCTAGCAAGCTAAACATCAAATTGAAAAGATTAAAATTGTTTCATGTCTCTCTAAATTAAAGATAAAACAATGCTCTCAGATCTTAATCACTCCTAAAGAGACAATCCTAGAATGAGAATTTGATATATGATGAACATTAAGCTATATGATAAGCAAATTAAGCTAAAATATGATGAATTATGATGCAATTTAAACTAAAGATGCAATAACAATGCTAAAAGCACTCAAGCTATGCTAAGCATGGATGCAAAATCAACTATAGTATTGATGCAAATGTGAATGGGTGATTTTCTCTTAGAATGCATCTTATTTATAGGATTTTCCCAATGGCAGGGGGTAGAGTAAATTAACCATGATTAAGGTTGAGTCAAGTTGATGGTTTCAAATATTGGGACAAAGAGACAAAGATGGATGGTCAAGATAGCAAAGGCAAATTGGATGGTGGAGATAACAAAGCCTCTTGAGTGATCCATGTGATTCAAATGCTCAAACCTCATTGGTTGATTGAGTTTTGTCCATTTGTGGTGGGTGAGAATAAATGCATTTAATAATTTATTTAATTGATTTAATTTAGCCATGTCTCCCCTTAAATGGGTTGGATTAAATTTGATTTAAACTATACAATTAATTTATTAAAATCAATTGCTCAATTATTTGATCAATTTTAATTAATTAATCCAATAGCTTTGATTTTAAATTAATTCATGTTTTGATCTTTGATTGCTTGATTTGAATTTGACTTTTCTTGACCAATTTAGGGTGTCTACAATACCATAAAAGATTGGCTAAAGATTATAGCCACACAAGAAATAGACACTTTATGAAAGTACAAGAGAGATTAGCAATGAGAGAAATAATGTTATTCTAACAAAGGATGCAAATGATAGACTATAACAACATGAGTTGAGATTAGAAAGGAGACCCCTTGTTTATATAGGCCAATGTAAACATAGGATGGTGTAAGATTATGACACACATCCTAATCTTATGAATTGAGACAATCAACATTATAACCTAGGAAACAAGAAGTAAATGTGATAAGATAAGAGCACAGAACAACTAATACTTCTATAAATATTCCTAGAACCTATGTGTGTACCTTAGGCAAACTTAAGTAACATGTGTGATTAGGACCTAGGTGATGAGCATGCTAGGTAAAATACCCTTTTTACACTGAAAATACTCATTAGGGTCATATAATGGATAAATACTAAAATTTGTACCATCCAAATTCAATTCAGCACACACTACTTTACAAGGAGAAGACCTATGCTCAACAACATTTTCCATCCAAGGAAGGATCAAGTAGAATGGAAACTTTTCCTAGTGGTAATTCATTATTTATTTTTTCTCTAGTCTTAGGGAAGTCTTATTATGCTTCCCTTTCTCTATGATCTTCTATTTAGTTAGTTGGGGCAAGAGAGAAATCCTCCCATATGATCCTCTATTGATCTTGACCTAGACTTTCCCTATGACGAAATAATCCTTACCTTTGATCACCAAAAACTGAAAACCTTTCAAATAGGCAACCAAAAATCTAAACTAAAAATCATCAAAATGAGCCTTAAAAAAAGGAGGGCTGGAAATAAGCAGCAACAAAATGACACCTTTTCACTATTTTTTCTCTCCTTTTTATTTGCCTAAAATTGCGATTCAAAATTTAATTTGTAAAAATATTATTAAAGTTTTCATTTAAAAATACTTTTTAAAAGGAGACTTAAAATATGCAACAGATTTTGTTAGTCATGGGGCCACCAGCTCCACAAATTACTGCTAAAAATGTTGAACAATGATTGCTAGTCAAAATAAGCTAGTCAATGGGCCCTTGGCCTACTGCTGAAGTTAAATGGTTCACAAAGAGCCCACCAGGGATCAAGTCTTGTCGAGTGCAATGCCCGACATCATAAGAGATGAGGCTAGGATCGTGCCCACAAAATACAAGGGCATAAAAGTCACATTTATGTTGAGAATTTGAAGATGATGTAAACTGATGAAATGTGTGAAATAGGATGAATTATATGTCTATAATTTTTTTTAAAACAATTGAACCAAAATTAATATGTTTTTTGAAATTTTTAGGTCTATTTTTCATTTTCTAAAAAATATTGTAAATCAGAGAGTTTACTTCCCGCCAAATCATTATAAGTAAAACATTATTTTTTCCTCCAATTTCAGAATATGTTTTAGATGACATGAATAGTTAGTGCAAAAAAAAAGAAAGAAATAATTTTGATGTATAGTTTTCCTGTTATAAGTATTCAAAGTCAAACTTACTTGAAATTAACAGTTTTATCTCCCGCCATTTTTCCCCTATCAAAACTATACCAAAAACCAAATAAATTACATATTATTGAAGAATACTCTCTTCTCTAGTGTTATCTATGATTTTAAAAATTTTCTAAATTGATTTAGAATTTTTTTATATTATCCGAATCAATGACTTCTAAAAGCTTTAATAACCTACATGCAGTTTTTAACAAATTTGTTCAATGTTTGTAGTTGAAAGAATATAAAATTTATATGTCAAGAATCGTAGTTCCAAGATCTAGAAAAGGGTACTTTTAGTTTTTTGACATTTTCTAGTTTGAGCAGAGAAAAAATTAGTAGAAGTGTAAACTTCTGGATGTTTTGTGTTTTTGGAGGTTTGGCTGCCAACATGGCATTCCACCTAGGTAGACTCAGCTCAGTCAGACTCAGCCTAGTCAGACTTGGTTGAGTCCTACTAGCCCTCGCATTGACTCTTGCACAAGCCTACTTGGCCATGTAGGCACCCATTAGGTGCCACATTAACTTGGCCAAGTTAGATTGGGCCAAGTCAGTCTGGGCTGAGTCTAACTGGGCCGAGTCAATCAAGTTAGCTTAAAAGGTGATAGATTATTGTGCTTTTACCCATTAGTCCTTTAGGACAATTACATTCATTTTTTATTTGAAATCCATTATAGGCTTCAGAACTTCATAATTGATCTTCTTTGATGTTAAAATATCCCCTTTAATCACTGGTGTCTTCATAAAGATATTGTATTCTTTGAATGTACTTGGTGTCTCAATAGAATGTCCATGGTTCCCTGCACCATACTCCCCTCCACTCAAAGAACTCTTGTCCCAAGTGTTGTCGTTCTTGTGCCCCTTGTGTGGCTTTGTGAAGGTCTGATACTGAGGAATGAGATACTCCCCTAGAGTTACCTGCCTTTTCCTCCAACACCCTGCATTCATACATAAAAGGTTAGATAAAAACTCATTGCCATTGGATTGTCTTCCTTCATGACAGTAATGTTGCTGATTCAATGTTTGGATTGCAGACCCTCAGAAAAACTTCATTGGTCTCTGTCCTGTCACTACATTTCCTCCATCTTCTTTCCCTCCAATAGGACACTTCATGATCCCAATCATGATGAAATTATGATCCATCAATCCACTGTCCTTAGGAATGTCCTGCCCTTCTTCAATCTAAACTTTCTCTTCTCCAATCCAACCAGTATCATGCTGCTCCTTCCACTTGACTTCTTTACCAAAACACAAAACTATGGAAGCAAATTGTCTTCCCAATAAAGGACTCAACCTATACCTTTTCTCTCCTTGATGGACTAGATAGGTGTTTGAGTGCCCATCATGTACAAATATTCTTGAACACTGCCATGAAATACTAAGGATTAAATGCCCACAACTCATATGCATAACATCACATAAAACCCTCTCATGATACCATCCAATAGAAAACTCAATCGTAACTTGATACTTAATCAATGAATTATGATATGTATCAACCCAAGTTGTATAACAAGGACTAGAATGTGGAAAAAATTTCAAATGAAACTTGTTAACAACATCATATGAAACCAAATTGTGACCTATACCTAAATCAATGATGAGTTGGCATACCTTACCTTGGATCAAACAATTGGACCTAAAAATGTTTGGATTGTGTGGTTTTCCTCTTCCCACTAGCAAACATTCTCCTTCCTCTGGTAGTATTAATGTAGGTTCATGCTATTCTTCCTTTCTTGGCTCTTCTTCCACCAAGTTCACCCTCCTGTCTCTACCCTTGTCCTCATTCCACTTAGGACATCTAAAGGATTGATGACCTAATTCATTGCAAGTAAAGCATCTTCCTGTAAACACTCCACTTTTTCTTCCTCCACTTCTTCCTCCTCTATATCCTCCTCTTGTCTCTGATGTGTATGGCTTGTCTTTGTCTTTATCACTGTTATTTTGAAAATTAGTGGTACCTCTACCACCTATTCCTCTCATAGAAGACCCTCCTCTTCCACTACTTTTTCTTTCTTTCTTTCTCTTTATCTTCTCCTCAACCTTTATGGCCAATTTATAACACTCCTCAACTAATCTAGGAGTAGCAAGACTAAGTTCATCTTTAATATTGAACCTAATTCTCCCATGTACCTTGCAATCTTCTCTTCAACATCTTCCTCATGACTAACCCTTATGTCCAACTTATGAAACTCTTCAGTGTACCTATGTACATCCATACATTTTTGCTTAAGGCCCTGCAACTTATTGTATAGCTACACCCTATAATCATTGGGAAAATTTTGTCATCATCTTATCCATCATAGTGTACCAAGATGTAATCTTGGGCTTCCCATTCTTCTATCTCTCTGCTTGAACACAATCCCACCATAGTAGAGCGTGTCCCCTCAACTATGATGTTGTAATCTTCAACATCTGTCCTTCCTCAACATCTTCACATTTGAAGAAATTCTCAATAGCACTGAACCAATCTATCAACTCTTCAACATCCATCTTTCCTCGATATGTAGACAAATATGCTCTTGCCCTTGTATCTCCACTCCTTATGGATTTTGAAAACCTAGCCATCCTTAGATCTGTAGGATCTAATTTTTCTTCCTCTTGGGGTACTTCTTCTTCCTCTCCTTCTTCTTCTATTTCCTCATCCAATCTGATGCTTTTATCCCTCTTCTCCAATGCTGAGAGTCTCTCCATCATTGTTGTCATCATCTTGTCTTTTTCATTTTTCTCCTTCTCTTTTTGTTCTAATGCTGCCTTCAAATTCTTTTTATCTGCCGACTACTCTTTGACTATCCTTTCCAACTCCATGTTTTTCATCCTTGCTGGTAACTCTTCTTCTCCTTTAGACATGGTTCCTAATCTCCTTGACAGGTTGGATCAACTCAAGTGTTTCTCCTCAAAGGATACTTCAACTCCAAGGGCTAACTAAAGATCCAAATCAACAAGGTTGTCAAGACCACACTCACAACATTTCCACAAGACCTTTCCTAGGCTTTGATACCACTTGATGCAAAGGAAAGGGTGGACTTATTAACAAGAAAGGATAGCTATAAAATTAAAAGAGGTTACTATGGTTTCCAAACCCTTGAATCCTTCAAATGAACTAAGACTTTTCTATACCCTTAACAAAGTTTCCAAATGGTAGATTTGGTGTTCTTAGACAAGGTTTGCATGGATTCAAAGGATTTCAAGTTTTCAATTCACTCCCACAATCCAGTTCTTCAAGTTCCTTGAAAACTGTCCCAGAGACCTAATTGGTTTGCTAGTAGCCCTTCAGTGACTGAAAACACTTCCTAACTCAAAAATTATCCAAAGTATCAAAGGAAAAAATTTCTATTTTAGACACCCTTTATATATTACTTCAACACATAAAATGATTGGCTATTGGTGTTTTGGACCAATTCATAGATCTCAGACTGCATTCCTGTACAAATGCTTGAAAATTGATGGATTTACAAAGAAACTAATATTTCTAGGAATTCCCAAAACCCCAACTCCTGGACAGTGTTTCAAAATGGTTACAAAACAAGGAATATCAAATAAATTTCATACTATGACAACTCTAAGATCAAAACCCCAAATTAACCCTCTCAAACCCTTGTTTCTAGGGCTTCTTCAATGTCCTATTTCCAAACACTTCTAAGCATGAAAGGAAATTGATTCACCATTAAATTAAAAATCTAAACCAACCCAAATCATTAAATGTACCCCTTATTTGTTTGGATTACTCGCTGCAATACTTGTGCCATTAATTTCAACACATTTCCTCTATGTGTTGACTGTGATCACTTCTCCTCTCCACTATTTTGCATATGCAAGGTTAAAATAATATATTACATGTCAATTTAGATGCATCCCATGAGTCTTGGGCCCTAAGAGTTCATGGGATGATTACACATTAAGAAAAACTCAAAACTGTTGCAGAGAAAACACCAAAATAGTGACTGTTATTGATACCAAACGTACAAACCTTCAATACAATGTATGAATCATCACAAAGTGATTTAAGTGCAGAGAAAATATATTCAAAACATCTCTATAAATCTTCAAATGGTCAAAGATCTTGAGAGTACCATAAGACACCACCAAGGTTGCAAAAAATATGAATTTTTATTGAACCTTTGTGAACATTCTGTACCAATTCCTTGGATGCCCGTACAATGCCTTCATTTATCTTTATATAAAATCCCCCCTACCTGACTCAACCAAATTTGATTGGTTGAAGGATTAGTTTAAGCCTTAAAACACTCTAAATACAAATTCCCTCCAAAATACATTTATAGCCGTTATATTTGAAAATATGAATTTTAAACTTTTGAAAATGACTTAAAACTAATTAAAACTATAAACTAAGAATGCCTAATGTCTTCCAACACCTTTGAGACTTATTCTAAATAATTCTAACCCTTAAGTAAACCCTAAAAATTCCTTAAACTTCTTGGACATTATTGGTCCACTTAAAAAGCATATTAGTCCTTTAGGACAATTACAATCATTTGTTATTTGAAAGCCATTATAGGCTTTAGAACTTCATAATTGATCTTCTTTGATGTTAAAATCTCTCCTTTAATCACTGGTGTCTTCATAAAGATATTGGATTCTTTGAATGTACTTGGTGTCTTAATAGAATGTCTATGGTGCCCTGCACCACTAATCTTGTTTGAAATGATTTACAGATGGCTAAACATAGGAAAGTGAAATATCCCGCATCCATAATTCCTAGTTATTGGAGATAAAAGAGGACAAGAAAGGAATTAGAAGGTGGAATGAAGTAAAATATTCCTTTAGATATAAAATATTGTTTCAAGAAAGGATACCCATGCACCGTTATTGGATAATAATTGATCTTTATCAAGATTTCTTTAATATGCCTTATAGTCCTTTGGATGATTCACCTTTTGATTCTCCTATTTGAATTTGATCATTACATTTTAGGAGAATTTGAGCATTTCCTTTAGATTTATATTTTCTTCACTTTGTGTGGGAAATGTTTTGGAGTAATGTGTATGAAGGGGATGCAAAGGAGCAGGAGCTATAGCCTTGGTAAGTGAAAATGAAAATATAAAATCTAAAAAATGCACCTATCCTTTGCTAGCTTCAAACAATGTAACACTAATCCTTTCACGTTTTCTTAAATTGTGGCTTGTCAATTTCCAAATCTAGCCTAATTTAGAAGAAAATTGAAATCCTAAGTAAGGCATTAGGGATATTCTCTTCACCTTTTAGCGAATCAAACTCCTAAAAGTGCTAAACTTGAGATAAAAATGAGCTAGGAAATGAACAAACACTAAATTGAAGCCTTCATGTTTGTGGACAAAAAGAATTAGGCCTATGGTCTTCACTTTTCAAGTGAATCAAAATGCCAAACATTCTCTAATCCCTTTAGATTAAAAGGCTTGGAAATTAACTTTGTTAATTGTGTTGGTGAGGTGGAAACTAATAGAGATACACTCTTACCCTTGTTAGGGTATACACTCTTACCCTTCTTAGGGTAATCAAACTCCTAGACTTGTTTTTTATTTCAATTTCTTTCTTTCAATGAACATGCTAGAGCTTTAGTGGGCCTGCCTCTCGAGACCTTTAACATAGATGTTGAGAGGGATGACCCAAAGTGAGAACAAGGTGAAGCCAACCTATTTCACACACTATAAATAAATACCTCTTTTAAGTTGAAAAGCTTAGAGGGAAAAAATATCAAATGCATGGACTCATAGGGCTATAGGCCTTAATCGTGCATGCGTGACTATGAGTTCCTTGTATAAAGCATTTGATATTTTTGTTTGGAACCTAAATTAAATCATGGTTACATTAGCAAGATTACTTTTATGAGCCACATTGAACTAAACTGACCTTAGGTAGCTTGTTTGGACTTGTTTTCTTGTGAAAAGACCCGTGGAAATAATCGAGAACATACACTTTGTGTTAGCTTAAGGGTGGATAAAATAATTGTCTTGGTGTTTTCCGTGTTTAATGATCAAGTATATCAGAAGAGAACATCCATTGAAGATCTTAAGTCAACTTGAAATCCCAAAAAAAAACAATTTGCTAAACTTTTCACCAGTTCGGATCCTATACCCAAAAGAGAAGCACCAATACCACATTTTGTGGCTCCTATACATTGTGTTTTGGTACCTTTGCACCATAAAATAGCACCTATTGCTCATCCTGCAATACCTATACATAAAAACCCTAAAACAAAGGGTATTTCTGGCCACTTCCAGACAAAAAAATTTACATATCTGAATACCCATTTAAGAGCTTGTCCCGAATCAGTTAAAATAGATTTGAATTTCATGATTTCAAGAATTGTTGAACAAATTGAGGTCCATATTCTAAAATATTCCAAACTCATCAAAATCTTAGTGTAATGCCTTGCCAGGGAACCCAAGAGAACTAACCTAACATGCAACTAAGTTATCAGGATAATTTTTTTAAATGTTTACAAACAATAATGTTAATGACGCAGAAGAAATACAATGAGATAACATGACATACACATAAGTACAACTCATCAAAGGTTACAAGTCTCGAGATTTCCTTGATGTAGAATTACTTAAGCAAATAAATCTATGAAGAACAACTATAAAGACTAACATAAAGGATACATCAACTGAATCAAATAATATACATCTCATATAATAAAGTCACATATACAACTTATACCCAAGGTATACAAAAAAATCAACATCCACTGCACAAGTCACAGGGTATGCAATAATACATAACAATATAATACATGCTCTGAAAGGATGGTATCCAATATACAAATATGGTACAAATATACAAATCATGAAACTGAACAAGTCTCCAGAAGAACAAGAAGATAGAAGAAGAAGAACTGCAACAAGGATCATCCAAGCATGAAGATGAACATTAGATCTCAATGGTAATAAGAATCACTACCACCCGACCACGTGGAACCAAAGGTCCACTCCCATTGTGATGAGGAGATAATATCAGGCCCACTCACATGGGTATACAAAAAAAGGCATACATCAAAGGTATACATGACATCATAAAGAAATGCATAGGAAGATCCTAGAAGCTCTCTGAATCATAATAAGAAAATCTAAAAAATACAGAGGTAACCAACACACGTAGGATAACCTAAGGTGTATATAGGAAGGTGTTATCTTGTACATCTAACCCTTGAGTTTTTTCCTAGTAGTTTCTCTGGACTCTGACACTCAAGTGACCATACATGGTATCAATGACCTCTCAAATAGACAAAGTCACTAACTATGCCAGTCACACACCCCTCAAGGTGAAAAACATCTTCTCATCCTCCATATTAGCCTATAATAGTGCTCAAGCATGGGTGAGGAATTATATCTTATTAGATTATTCTAAAACTCCTAATAAATTATTATATTATCACTTGTTACGAATACTTACAATAAATGATCTCTAGTAGCCACTTGTAAGCCCCGACACTTATTACAAGCCACCCCTACTATACAACTAGGTAACCTACCCTAGGTTCACAAAAGAATATCATGAAGGTATAACATAAACCTCATCACTGATTCCCTCTCATACAAGAATACATCCTCAGAGAATCATAAACAACATAAAAAAGAACATAACTCTCGAAACTGGTTCTTGCCCATACAAGAACTATTGGTTCTCAATTAACCAAAATCTCTTAAAATACTCTCACAAGATCACATAAGACTAGTTTAGACAAATCAGGTTGGGTATAAAAATCGAGACTAAAATCGATGACAACATGAACATGCACTGAAGCACACAAAACCCCAAAACCTCTGGTTTTACATTCTGATAGTCAACTAATCCCAACAGGCACTCGACACATTGCAGTTTCGTAAAGGGAAGGAAACCCTCAATCTATTTAATCAGTCACTCAGAAGACACATCATCACATAATGAGTATGATTCCAGAAAGACAATAAAATTCAGTGATAAACTCATTTATAGTAACACTATGCAAATTAGCTTATCCAATAAAATTACTAATACCAATATAATTCAATTTTCCAAAGAAAATGCACATTAAGCCCCTATAGATTAATTTATAAAATTCACATTATATAAATTAACCTATTTAATAATTACTAAACTTCAACTATAATTACAAGTAAAATTTATTGAAAACATCTATTTAACATTCAAAGCTTTCATAATAAGCGTAAAACTGGGTTATTATAAGCAATTCTCATTTACACAAATAAATAAATTAAATAACTCCATTTACCTATCTAGCACATCAAATCAGAAGCCATAGATGACTAACTAGTTGTAAATAATACAAGTTTATGTATAAATACAAATAGAATTATCTGCATATATCCATATAGCGTTTGTTTAAACATACAAAATTAGCACTATAGATAATCACAATTACATATATAAACTTAGTCAAATATCCCATTTTCCCTAACCCACATAATAATCCCTATCCAAGGACATTAATAAAAGCAACTTCGTCCCTACAATTTTTACCTAGAAATAATACTAATAAAAACTGATATATGTTAACCATTATTTTTTCCAATTAATAATTTCTATTAATGTCTTGGCACATAAACATGTATTGATAATACTCATGCCAAGACTTGGGTGGTCAAAGTTTTTGATTAAGGTAACAATAGGTTTTGAAGGGGCCCCGAAACCCTTTACAAAGCACCAGAAAGATAGACAGGAAAGGACTAAAACAACATAGAATCTCAGGTGGTCAAAGTTGTTCATAGGAACTCTCTGAGATTATTTTGTAATTGAATTGAGAAGTGGGTTTTTCTTGCTAGTTCTTTCCCCATGGAGTTCTTGAATTAATTTTTATTTATTATATAATATTTATAGTGGTATCATCCACTTTTGCCTTAAAAAAAATAAAAATTTATATTAATTAAAATAATAATATTAGTACAATATTAATTATTAAGTATTAATATTACTATGTATAATATTAATAACATTAATAATATTTAAAGGAAACCTTGATTTAAACTAATTTTAAATAAACTTTAAATAAAGTAAATTTAAATAAATTAAATTAACTTAAATAACATATATTTTAATTAACATAAAAAAAAAACATTTTTTAAATAACAAACAAAAACTTTAAATAAAAAAAATAGAACCATGTGTAGGGGGGTGGTCCCCACATGACCAAAGTCCCATGGGCTCCCCTCCTCTAGTCCCCTAGCCGCGGCCGCTAAGGCTACCGCTGGCAGCTTAGCTACCGCACAGGCAACCCTTGGGCTGTGGGGTGATGGGAGGTGTGGGGGGTGTGGTGGCCCCCGCCCCCACCTCCAATACACTCTTAGTTATATTTTTTTAAAATTTAAATTTTAACAAACAAACTTGTTATAATATAATTTTTTTATATAATTTTTAAAAAATTAATAAGTTTCCTTATATTAAGGACTGTATTTTTTTTATTTTGCTGGTGACTTTCCAGCGACCATCCCTTTTTTTTCAATTTATTTTTAACAATAAAATACATAGTTCCATATTCCAATAATAGGGATTTATTTTCTATTAACATAATATACACAATAAATACTTTTTTTCCTTAATATAAGAAGATTGCTTCTAAAGGAAGATTAATAAAGGATTTACTAGGAGCCATGCAAATTGATATTAACAAGGAAAAGTAATCTAAATTTAATATTAATCATTTATTTTCTTAAGAAAGTTTTCTTTTTCTTTAAGCATGCAAATAACTCCATTGTTCTTGTTTCCATGTAGATCTGGACTCGGTTTTGACAAGAACATGACAATGGTGAATTTTCTACTTTCAAGGTACGAGAATTCTACAGATTTGAGGCTCTCCACCAAATTTTGACAACAATCACAATTTCTCACTCAAAGAGGGCATTTTCACAAATTTGAAACCCTAAGGCAAGTATTGAGAACTAGAACATTCCAATTGAAAACCCTAAAGCCCATCTTGCATCCAATGCAACAAAATGAAACCCTTATGCCCAAAAACATAGATCTAGCATGCAAACATGAAGGAAACCACAAAATTGATCCAAGAACACATTTCCCTAATTTTAATCAACAAACCACATAATAATCAAACAAGGAAGCTTCAAACAAAGGATCCTAGCTTTTCAGATGCATAGAAGGCGGGGATCTGAAAGCTAGAATTGACAAGAACAAGATCCTACCTTAATAACTGATGAGAGGAACAAATTCATAAATCCAAGCAATGAAAAATCCAAAAATGCTCCAAAATACTCCCAAGCTTTCACAAATCCTCCATCACCTGATTTCCCTTCTCTCTTGATTGAACAACCTCCAAAATGGCTTTCAATCCAAGGATATAGAAAACCAAGCAATTAGGTTTTCAAAAAGAAAACCCTAAAGGGAATATTAATTATCTAATTAATAATTAAAAGAAATTCTTTATTTTTAATTTTCACTTAAAGCATGCACAACTCAACTTTATAATATGAAAGCAAAGTCATAACTGAAAGTGCATGAGAATATATTTTAATTAAATAAATCAATTAATCATGCAACTTAAAGTAATATTCAACAAATCAATTTTGCACAATTAATTACAATTAATTGAATTTAATATTTATTAAATCTCAATTATTTAAATCAAGACTCAATAATTAAATTAATTAATTAAATATAGGCATTTAATTAATTTTTAATTATTAAATAGCCATATATTTACTATATCAATGTTTTAACCTTATTATAGGTACAATTATTAACATTAATATTTACCATAAATATTCATTAAATAATTCAAACCAAAAGCATCATTAATCCATCTAAAACCCATTTAAACAGAAAACAACTGAAACATAGAAACAACAGAAATAGAACCACAAACACACACAAACAAGCTCACAAATCCATGTCACTTGACAGATTCAACCACTAGGATAGTCAATCAGATTCTTTGTCCATTCCTAGGATAAAATAAGGGTTTAGGGTATGGATTTGGACCTGATATTATCTCCCATGTCTTACCATGGAGATATTGCGATAGGGTACGCTCACTGCTGCCAATTCAGGGAATACATAGCCTGGTACCTGCAAACCTGTCATCACAAAGATGAACATTAAATAATCATAAATCATATGAAAATAGATGATATAATACAACTAACCAATGGATCAATATCATAATGAAAAGTAATACATAAGTATCCTTAAAATCAATTGAAATAACTAACACATACATACAAAGGTCTAAAAGAGTTTGAAAACTGAAACATAAAGGTAGACTAAGGGGTGTTGATGACAATTAATCAATTGCGTATTGTCATTGATGTTTACACAAATGTCTATACCTAAATCGAGCACAGTCAATGTATACCATGTTCTCTCTGGCATTAAAGAAGACCAAAGTGATTTTTAGTTTTAACCGAGTTCACTCGGGCATTACAGTGATGGTCGGGCATTGAAGGATTACAGTGTTAACCAAGTTATGCTTTTAGTGTCAGCCAACCAACAACAGTTTACATTTTATGTTTAATTGGTTATATGCAGCCGACATACTTAAGTTTCATTATTTATTTAGAAGGTTATTCAAGCCAACTTGATAAGACCTATCATATATATACAAGGTCATGTTTGGATTGAATGTGTGGAAGTGGAAGTAATAAGCAAAAATATATGGCAGAGTTTTGATATAAAGAGTCAAGGCAAAATCATATGGGATTCTGATTAAGGACATAACATACATAGCTGCAATAGAATATTTGATCAGTTAGGATCCAGTTTAAAACCAAAGCAGAGATCTGAATCAGCAAAGACAATTGCTTCGACAAATAGGTCAATCCATTGTTACTCTCTAACAATTGTAGCAGTGATCCAAATCTCTTTACAGAGTAGACTTAACAGTCTTTCATAAATACTCTCACAAGGTGACATTTCTACATTGAAGTGTTTGAAGACCTCTAACAAGGCTACTCCTTACAAGGTGATTAAATCCGCTAATAGGGTCACACTTAACAGTGTGTTTTGTAACCTTTAACAGGGTTGGCTCCTAACAGGGCTCACTTCAGAAGAGTGAAAAACAATAACTAGTTGCAATGTTGGTTTTCCCAAATTGGGTTTCCACGTTAAATCTTGGTGTCATCTGTATACATGTTATTTACTTTATGCTTTATGTTTCTACACTTAATCACTAAAGGATAATCACAGTTAATATCTTAAGTTTGCTTTGTTAACCGAGTAACATCAGAATATCTTTGTTGACCGAGTAATATTGATAAGTTTGATTAAGACATCTAAGGGACTTGGATTTGTTTTTGTGGTAACTGATTCATCCCTCCACTCTTAGTTACTCAACTCATTTCCAACAATTGGTATCAGAGCATTTGGTGCTTTCAGGGAAGGTTTCAAGGCCTAAGAGAAAGGTAAGAGATGTCTTACAGAAGGGAGATTCCCAAGCTTTACAAAGACAACTTTGCTACATGACAAGATTTGATGAGGCTACATCTATCTACTATTGGAGATATTGGTTTGCAATTCTTGGATCACAAGTATGTGGAACCACTGAGACCTATGTCTATGGATCAGATGGTGGACATGAAGAATCATAACATAATGATGATTGATATAGATTCTTCACTCAGCTATTCTGAATTTGATTAAGTCAAGGACTGCCCTACTGCCTATGATATGTGGAAGAAACTACATGATATACATAGAGGAGATGACAATGTAAAGAGATCCAAATTAGAAATTCTCTGAGGTTAGTTTGATCAGATGAAAATGAAAGAAAGAGAAGACATTACAAAATACAGTGAAAGAATCAAGAAAAGTGTCAGTGCCATCAGAGCTGCCGGTGGAACAATTGAAGACAAAATAGTGGTTAGTAAGGTATTGAGAACTTTACTTCATACCTATGCTATTAGAGTTTCAGCTATTCAAGAGATGAGGTGCAGTAATGATATAACTCTAGACACATTGGTTGGAAGGCTAATAACTTTTGAGTTGGACAATTTTGATAATTATTCTCCCAATCCTAGCAATTTTGAGTCTGCATTCAAAGCTAAATTAAACCTTGGTAAGATGGATAGAAACTCAAAAGGAAAACAAATTGATAGTGATAGTGATGATGATTCTGATGATGAAGATCTGGAAATCATTGAAGCATTACTTTCAAAGAGAGTTGCCAAAGGAAAGTACAAAGGAAGAATACCATTGATTTGCTTTTCATGTGATGAGGTTGGTCACATTGCTGCTAAGTGCCCAAACAAAGAAGACAAAGGTGAGAGAAATTTCAACAAGTACAAAGGAAAGAAGGATTTCAAGAGCTATAAAAGCTACAAGGATAAAGGTAAGAAATATTGTTATATTGTAAAAGATTCTGATAGTGATGAAGATGAAGATGAAATGGTTTACATTGCTATTAAGAAAGAGTCAGACAATGAAGATAATGAAAAGACAACACTTTGCTCTCATATTAGAAAAAATGACACTTGGATAATTGATAGTGGTTTTTCTCACCACATGACTGTTGATAAAACTAAATTTAAACATCTTGGGCACTATGATGGTGGGAGTGTTAGTTTTGGGAATGATGAACCTTGCTATGTGAAAGGTAAAGGTTGTATTTCTCTAACAGAAGGATGGGTTGAAGGACTAAGGCATAATATACTAAGTGTGGCACAACTGAATAACATTGGTTTCAAGGTAGAATTCATGAATGGTAAGGCCAAGCTCCTGGATGGTAAAGGAAACCTAGTTGGAACTAGAAGGAAAACAAAAGGTAATCTATTCTATCTCGATCTCACCGAAAGTTCATGTTTTATTGCACAAGTAGAAGAAAGTTGGTTATAGCATAAAAGGTTGTGTCATGTGAATTTTGATAACCTGGTCAACATAAGCAAGAAAAAAAGAGTAAGAGGTATTTCTATTTTGATGAAACCTGAATTGGAAATATGCAAACAATGTCAAATTGGGAAGATGGGCAAAACTTGTTTCAAGAGAAAGAATTACAATAGAAAATAAGTCTTGGAGTTAGTGCATACTGATCTATGTGGACCAATTGGAAAAACAAGTTACGTAGGAGAGAGGTATTTCATTATATTTTTTGATGACCTTTCCAGAATGATGACTATTATGTTTCTCAAAGAAAAATCAAAAGCTTTTCAAAAGTTTAAGTGGTGCCTTGCCAGAGTTGAGAAGGAGACAAGAACAAAACTTAAATGCTTAAGATCTGATAGAGGAGGTGAATTCATTTCCAATGAGTTCAATGAATTCTATAATGAAAGAGGAATCACGAGACAAGTATCTGCCCTAGGTACACCACAACAAAATGGGATAGCATAAAGAATAAACATATCTATTATGGATTGTGAAAGAACCTTGATGATTGAAAAGAATGTTGCAACCAAATACTAGAAGGAAGCTATCAACACTGCAATTCACACCTTGAACAGAGTTCAACTGAAGAAAGGTATTGAGAAGACACCTTTTGAATTATGGTATGGCTATAAACCCAATGTTCATTATTTTAAAGTATTTGGAAGTAAATTTCACATCTTTAAGGAAGCAAGAAATGGAAAATTTTATGTAAAAGGTGATGAAGGTATATTCCTAGGCTACTCCTGCAAAAGTAAATTATATAAATTTTTGAATCTTACTACTCATAAATTCATAGAAAGTGTACATGTAAATATTGATGAGTTTGCAGAGAGAAGTAAATAATAGAGCAGTAAAGAGCCTGAGGACTATATAAACTTTGTGTATTATGAACCTGATACTATACCTAAGACACATGCAATGGTGATTGGACAACAACCTTGTCAACCACTAAATTCATTAGCACAAACCTTGTTGCAACCTGTGCAACCTAACCTGGTAACTGAAGAAATTGAATCTCAGACTGAAGAAACTGAGTCACAAATAGAGGGAAATGAGTCATAGATAGAGGCACCCAAGTCTCAAACAGAGGTGCTCGAGTCTCAAATAGTGGAACCCGAGTATCATTTGGAAGAGCAAAACAAAATGTTTGAAAATGGTGAACCAAGTGGAACAAGCCCAGAATCAAAGAGGAAGGAACCTGTACTTTCCAAATATGTCATAAGGCATCATGCACCTAAGAAAATAATTGGAGATCAGACATAAGGTATCATGATAAGGAAAAAAATTAAAGGTACATGTTTGCTTAGTGAAATTGAACCTAGATCCATTAAAGATGCATTGAATGATGAAATCTGGATAGAATCCATGAATGAAGAGATTGAGAAGATAGAAAAGAACAAAACCTGGACTCTTGTACCTAGACCAAAAGACAAGAATGTGATTGGTAATAAGTGGGTTTTCAGAAACAAGATGAATGAAAATGGTGAAGTTTCTAGAAATAAAGCAATATTAGTGTGTAAAGGTTATGCTCAAGAAGACGGTATTGATTATGGAGAAACTTTTTCTCCTATTGCAAGACTTGAAGGAGTTAGAACTCTTCTAGCATAAACAACACATAAAGGATTCAAGGTATACCAAATGGATGTAAAATCTGTATTCCTGAATGGAATTATGGAAGAGGAAGTCTATATTGAGCAACCTGAAGGTTTTATTGATCCTAACAAAAGGAATATGGTTTGCAAATTGCATAATTCCTTGTATGGACTGAAGCAAGCTCCTAGAGCCTAGTATGAAAGATTGCATGGTTACTTGATAAGTATTGGATTTCAGAGAACTAATGACAATAGTAGCTTGTACATCAAAGAAGGACCTCAAAAAAATATACTATTAGCAAAGATATTTTTTGATGATATACTATTTACTAAACATGATTATTTATGCAAAGCATTCTTCGAAGCTACGAGTAAGGAATTTGAGATGTTTATGTTTGGAGAAATCAAATTATTTGTTGGTTTACAAGTTTATCAGATGAAGGATGGTATCTACATTAATTAGTCTAAATACATCAAAGAGATAATGAAGAAATTTGGAATGGAATATTCTAAATCAGTTGGGACACCTATGTCTATTGGACATAAGTTGTCTAAGGATGATGACTCAAAGAAAGTAAATTTGACTACCTACAGATCCATGATTGGTAAACTTCAATATGTTGTTCACACTAGACCTGATATTGCATTAGCAGTTGGTATTTTTGCAAGATTTTTAGCTAATCCTAGAGAGAATCATTTGATGGCTATCAAAAGGATTCAGAGATATCTTAAGGGTACTGAAGAGTATGGATTATGTTAGAAGAAAGGAGGAAACCTTGATTTGAAGACTTTTATTGATGTTGATTGTGCAGTAAGTGTGGATGACAAGAAGAGCACCAGTGGTGGAGCATTATTTCTTGGTAAGAGGTTAGTCTCTTGGACTGGCAAGAAATAGAATTGCATCTCTCAATCTACAACAGAGGTAGAGTATGTTGTTGCAGCAGTAAATTGTTCAAATATCATGTGGTTCAAACAACTGTTGTTAGGTATGAAGGAGGAGATCAAAGAACTAGTTAGTATCTACTGTGACATCAGTAGTGCTATTAACATTTCAAAGAACCCTGTGATCCATACTAAGACTAAGGATATTGCAATAAAGTATCATTTTTGAGGGAATTGGTTCAAGACAAGGAAGTAAGGTTGGAATATGTGAATACTAAAGAATAAATTGCAGACATATTCACAAAACCTTTACCTAAGGATGTATTCTTGTATCTTAGAGGAAATATAGGGGTGATTCCCCTAACTGAGGCTCACTAATGAAAAGATTAGTGATGCATCAACTGAGCTACATAACAGATCTAACATGTTGATGCAGATTGTCAGAGATTATTGCATATGAATCAGTGCATTAGGTACACTACAATTCATTGGATAGAGTCTTTGGCATTGGTTGTCAAAGATGGAGAGATTATTAATGTCATGCCAAAAGAAATGATTAAAGGAAAGATTATTGAGGGAGAGATTATTAATGACAGAGGGAGAAACTTTATTAGAAACAAAGATTAATGTAAGTGGGAGAAATTTGTATTTTAGAGATTATGAAGACAGAGGGAGTTTTTTGGATGAGGATCAGAATGAAGCTAAGGACAATAATAAAATTTTATCCTTGTTACTGTTGCTCTAAAATTTTAACCACATTCTCTCAGGAATTGAAGAAGATCAAAGTGATTTTTCAGTTCTAACTGAGTTCACTCGGGCATTACAATAACGGTCGGGCATTACAATAACGGTCGGGCATTGAAGGATTATAGTGTTAACCGAGTTATGCTTTTAGTGTCAACCGACCAACAAAAGTTTACATTTTATGTTTAATTGGTTATAAGCAGCTGACAAACTGAAGTTTTATTATTTATTTGGAAGGTTATTCAAGCCAACTTGAAAAGACCTATCATATATATACAAGGTGAAGTTTGGATTGAATGTGTGGAAGTGGAAGTAATAAGAAGAAATATATGGCAAAGTTTTGATATGAAGAGTGAAGAAAAAATTAGATGGGATTATGATTAAGGATAGAACATATAGAGATGCAGTAGAATATTTGATCAGTAAGGATCCAGTTTAAAACTAGAGCAGAGATCTAAAACATAAAAGACAGTTGCTTTGATAAACAAGTCAATCCATTATTACTCTCTAACAATTGTAGCAGTGATCCAAACCTCTTTATAGAGTATACTTAATCGTCTTTCATAAATCCTCTCACAAGGTGACATTTCTAGATTGAAGTGTTTGAAGAAATATAACAAGGCCACTCCTTACAGGGTGATTAAATCCTCTAACAGGGTCACACCTAACAATGTGTTTTGTAACCTTTAACAAGGTTGGGTCCTAACAGGGCTCACTTCAGAAAAGTGAAAAACAATAACTAGTTACAATTGGTGGCTGTCCCAAATTGGGTTTCCACGTTAAATCTTGGTGTCATCTATGTACATGTTATTTACTTTATGATTTATGTTTCTACACTTCATCACTAAAGAAAAATCACAATATCTTAAGTTTTATTTGTTAACCGAGTAACAACAAAATATCTTTGTTGACCGAGTAACAATAATAAGTTTGATTAAGACATCTAAGGGACTTGGATTTGTTTTTGTGGGAACTGATTCACCCCTCCCTTCTTAGTTACTCAACTCATTTCCAACAAGGGGTTAGTATTACACTTAGAAAAATTGTTTGAACATCTTTGATTCTTGCATTTTTGAAAGATGTTCATCTGCAATGGTTGAAATTGAATGGTCTATATATTATAATCATGAAAAATATGAAGAAGAGATTCTTATTGCAGCCCTATCAAAGATAATACTATTGGAAGTTACCGTTGAAACAATTTTTATATTTCCATTGATGTCAAACCTTAACTGGTAAGACAATTGCTATCTTGTAAAGTGCCATATCAATTGATTGATGAAGAAGATTTGAAAAGAGAAGATAACAAGAAGACCTAGTAAAATGGCTGAGTTATGAGAAAATAAAATGGGTACTTGATGAGATTACACTTTGGCAAGGTAATATGATGTTTATCTTTAACACCAAGTGAAGATTGGAAGACTAAAGCTTAGTCTTGGCCGAGCAAAAGAGCAGAAGTTTAAGGAACTTATGTTTGTGCCAAGTGATGCGAGTGTCATTCGAGTGGTAGTACATGCTGATAAAATATAGTGTTGACCAAGAATAAACATTTACTGAGTGTTAGTAATTACCAAGTTACCTAGTGATGACCGAGTGGAAGAACACAATGATGATCGAGTGTCAGTATTTTGACAGTTTGAGAAATATTTGAGATCCCAACTGACATAGTTGAATTCTTGGGATATATAAAGTGTATTTAAGATAAGGATGATCATTGTGCAGAGTTAAATGAACATTTAATATATATTTAACCATTTTTATGTATGGATTCAAGAAATAGTTTTGAGATGTATTCTACAAGGTAGAAGGAGAATGAAATGTAGGAAGGATTCATTGGATCTGACCAAACCCTAAGATCTATGGTGATGATTAAGTGACAAAAGATCAAGCTACCTAATCAAAGAGGTATAAGATTAACCTAATTGCAGGTTATGTGTAGAGAGGTTGATTCAGTTGATTGGGAATCCTAAGCAGAAGCTAGAAAAGGCTGAGAAGAGCAATATAGAACTGCACAGTGGTGATTGCTTGATGGATTTCCAAGAAGATCTAAGAGATACAGATGACAATGGAGGCTAGTTAGTGAATTAGCATTTTGAGAAAAATTGGATTTGTATTTGCAAAGTGAGTTGTATGTTTCAGATCAATCTAATGTTACTTTCTAACTATTGTATTAGTCAAAATCCTTTTAACCAAGGTTGACCTAATAGTCATATTGTAAATCCTTTAATTAAGGTGACATTCTAATGGAATGATCTAAGTTCTCTAACAAGGCTTACTTTTAACACGGTGACTAAATCCTTTAAAAGGGTCACATTCAATAGTGTGTAAAGTAACCTTTAATAGGGTTGGATCCTCACATAGTTCATTTCAGAAGAGTGAAAATTTGGTAGCATGTTACTGGTGGTATTTCCCACATTGGGTTTCCACGTTAAATCTTGGTGTCATACTTGTGTGAATGTTATTTGATGTGTTGTACTATTAAGAATTTTATATTTTGCAATTTGATTACTTTAGGACAGTGGACTGCAAGTTTATGTTACTGATTATATTTTATAGAGACCAAGTGGATTGTTGAGTAGATCTAAGTTGGTTAAAGTGTTTGAAAGTTCAATTGATACATCTGGACCTGAGGATAATTGATTCACCCCCCTCTCAGTTATTATAAATCATTCTAACAATTGGCATCAGAGAATTATGGTTCTTGTAAGGAAAATTTTGAAGGTATTTGAAGCAAAAGATCAAGATGTATAAAAAGGAGGTACCAAGGCTGGACAAGGAGAAATTCCTTGAATCAAAATTTTTGATGAAGCTACACCTAGATAGAATCAGGGAAGAAACAAAATACTATGTGAAAAATGATTACATAAGTGTGCCAACAGTGTTGATAGCTTAGCAGATGAAAGAAAAACAAGAACACAATCAAGCAATGTTTGAGATTGAATCAACCCTAAGTTATCCTAAATTTGAAGACATAAAAGATTGTAAAACTGAAAAATAAATGTGGGACACACTAGGAGCTATCTATGGAGGTGATACAAATGTACTAAGAGCCAAATCTAAAATTGTGAGAGGTAAGTTTGATGAAATGAGAATGTTAGATGGTGAAACTATTGTTCAATATTATTGCCGAGTTAAGGAGGTTGTTAATGCTATTAGAGGAGCTAATGGAACTATTGATGATGATACTCTTATTAGAAAGGTATTGAGAACCCTAATTCCTATTTATTCTATTAGAGTATCTGCTATACAAGAACTGAGATGTACTTTTGGTAACAACTTAACTCTAGAAAGTTTAGTTGGTAGACTTACTGCTTTTGAGTTATCAATTTTTGATAATTCGACCCCTCACAATGTTGATTTTGTATTCAAATCACAATTGAATCTTCATAAATAAAAGAAAGACACATGAATAGTAACAATGAAACTTCTGATGAGGATCTTGATGAACTTGAGGCACTTATGGCTAGAAGACTACAGAGAGGAAAAAGAAAATTCAAAGGTAAACTTCCTATAATCAATTTTTCATGTAACAAAGTTGGCCATAGTGCAACAAGATGTCCTGACAGGAATGACAAGGATGAAAGAAGAGAAAGAAAGTATAACGACAAAAGGGATAAAAAATATTTTAGAAGGTATAAGGACTATAAGGATAAAGATAAGAAATCTTGTTATATTGTTGAAGAAGAAACTGATAGTGAATTTGATAAATTTGATGAAAATGATATAGAAGTTGTTTATGTTTCTATGAAAGATGATTATGATGAGGATGAGAAAACTGCACTTATTTCATATATGAGTAAAGGTGACAGATAGATAATTGATAGTGTTTTCTCACATCACATGAGTGGTGATAAAAGTAAGTTTGAAACCTAAAATCATTGCAAAGGTGGTAGTGTTAAGTTTGGTAATGATAAACCATGTCTTGTGAAAGGAAAAGGATCAATAAAATTGATTGATAAGATCATATGTGATGATGCTTATTGGGTTGATAGACTTAAATGTAACTTGTTGAGTGTTGCTTAGTTGAACACTTCTAGATACTGAGTTGAATTCAATCAAAAAAAGGATAAAATATTTGATTCTACTGGTGAACTAATTGGAAGTGGAGAGCAGACAATAGGTAAATTGTTCAATCTAGATCTATCTGACGAGACATGTTTTTTTGCACAATATGATGATGTATGGTTATGGCATAAGAGGTTGTGCCATGTGAAATTTGACAATTTGATAAACAATTAGTAAGATGAAAAGAGTAACAGGATTACCAAGATTGAAGAAACTTGATAATGTTATGTGTAAGCAATGTCAGTTGGGAAAAATGAGTCTAGTTTCAAGAGAAAAACCTATACTTCTGATATTTTTTGGAATTGGTTCATACTGACCTTTATGGACCTATTGGTGTGCAAAGATACCATGGTGATAAATATTTCATACTATTTTTTGATGATTATTCTAGAATGATGAATGTGATGTTTATCAAGGAAAAATCTGACACCTTTCAGTTATTCAAGTGGTATTTGGAAAAAGTTGAAAAAGAGACACGTAAGAGCTTGAGATGTCTGAGATCTGATAGAGGAGGAGAGTTTATATCTAATGAGTTCAACTTATTCTTTAATGATAGATGAATTAAAAGGAAAATGTTTGATCGAAGGAATCCCCCACAAAATGACATAGCCGAAAGAAGGAATAGATCAATAATGGATTGTACTAGAACACTGATAATGGAGAAAAATGTTGCACACAAGTACTGGAGAGAAGCTGTAAGTACAACTATCTATACTTTGAACCAAGTACAAGTCAAGAAAGGTACCGATGTTACACCTTATGAGTTATGGTATGGTTATGCACCTAATGTAAAATACATTAAAGTTTTTAAAAAGTAAATGTCATATACTGAAGGATAATAGAAATGGAAAACTTGATGCTAAGAGTGATGAAGGAATATTATTAGGTTATTCCACTAAGAGTAAATCGTATAAGTGTTTGAATTATAACACTAACAAAGTTTTGGAAATGATAGAAGTTACCCCAAGGTGTGCTCACACAATGCTCTAGACAGGACCTAGCTTTCCCTAGTCCACTTAGGATCCCAATTTCCCTTTAGGACCACACTAGTCTCAATACACTGAGCCTAAGACTACTTCCAACTCTTCTCTAAGAGTTACAACTATTGTGTTTCACCTTGAGGGACATCCACCATTAGTTTTGTCTCACAATGCTTCTCATTGGTTTTGAAGAATTCCAATTCCAAATCCTTCATACCAACTCCACACATGTTACAAGGGCCTTTTACACTCTTTGTATGCTCATTCTGCATCCATAAATTCCAAATTCAATAGGTCTTCACTCTCAATTTAGTCGAGTTCTAAAATTGCATCCAAAATGACCCTATTAGGCCTAAAGGACCAATTAGCCATATCCAGAGGGTTTTTCAAGATTTACTCTTAAAAATTCCACACAACCGCTAAAACCAATCGAGGATCCAAATACCCTTTTGGGAAACCTAAAATATTTTTAAGGTCTAGGGTCGCCAAGTATTCCGTAAACCTCTGCACTGAAATGTAGGGCTATTAGGCCTATTTTGGCTCCTCATAAGCACTTCTCTGATTTCTATGGAAAAATCAATCCAAATGGATTGGGTGGGTTATGAAATCGTTACTAGGGATCTATGAGACCCTAAAGAAATTGAGACCACACTTGGTTCAGGACTCCCATGCACACCCTTGTCTCCGCATTCTTGTTTTCACCTGCCATACACCTAACTAGACTATCCTAGCTCGCCTAGGGAATGGCTTCAAAATTAGAAAATTGAATCCTATGACCTCCTACCTACATATGTAAACTATAAAAAGGCTCCCCTAACACATCATTCAACCTTTTGAATTTCCTGCTGTTGAATTTCATGGGGGATCCATAAAACCAAAATCTCCCTAAACTGGACTAACAAACCACCTAGTTCTTAAACAATTTCCCACACCTATCAAATCAAATCTACACTATTTGCACTCTGAATTAAAAAATATTAAATTAGTCTCTACTACATGAATCCACACTTAGATCAGTTATTTCAATCCATCAAAACACAAAGTACTCTCAAATAAGTTGACTATACTCTGTTTTCACAAAAACTTCCTCTATTGCTTTTCAAAAACTTGCATACATCAACTCTACCTTGGGAAACAAGACATAGAGTGTCTAAAGATACCTCCTCCAAAATTTTAGGCCACTATAATTCATTTTACACTCTTAGAATGGAGGGAATTCAATGTTGTCGAGTTGCATGCAACATTTGCAAAAAGTTGCAAATGTTGTCATGACAAATTTTAGCATCTTTTGCATTTATGATGCAAACTACATTTTAGGGCCTCTAACCCATTTAGTTTGATGAAATAAAATCATTTATGTATCATTAAGCATATTTCTACCCATACATAGGTCTTGGACACATCTAGACTTCATTTCCCAACATTAGACCAAACTAAGGACTAAACAACTAAAAGAAAATAACAAAGACTAAGATGAAATTAGCACTAACCACTAATCCATCTAGTCACACACAACAAAAAGATCTTCTAAGGCCTTAAGAAAAAAAATATTTACTTGGCTAGGGTCAGTTACAAGCCAAAACTGACTAGGTCCTTGAGGATAGCCTAGGTGCTCCTGCACCATCCTCCCCTAATGAAAAGAATTCAATCCACCCTTGGATTGAGTAAGTTGAGATCAATGCCCAAATTTTTAAACTCAGTCTCCTTGATCCACATTGCATCTACATCTAGTTGTCCTTGCCACTTTACTAAGTGTTCTTGGTACTCCTTCTTTCTGGTCTTCTTGTAGACTCTAGAATCCAGAATTTGCTCTGCTTGCTTGATTGGTGCAGATGGTAAATGTAGTTCTTCCACCTCCTGTATAAATTTAGTCAAACTCTAATCTATATCAAGGATTGGGCCTTTATATAGAACCAGGTCTGCAAAATTAAACACTGGTGATAAACCCATATCCTCCAGAAGTTCTACCTTGTAAGCATTGGCTCCATATTTGGCTAGTATAACACATGGGTCAATTCTTCTCATTTGAAGTTTATGTGGTGTTCCTTTATGAAGTCTTGCCTTATTGAGGTGAACCATTACTAGATCTCCCACTTTGAATTGGACATCTCTTCTTCTCTCATCCACTTTAGTCTTGATCTTCTTTGTATTGTTAATGAGTGTCTTGCTGACTCTCTCATGAACTTCTTGCATAGAATGTGCAAAATAATCAGTATAGCCAATCACCTTGGCTCCATCCTTCAAATATTTGAGCTCATAGATTCCTCTTGGATGAAGGCCATAGATTATCTCAAAGGGAATTTTTCCAGTAGTCCTATTCACTATGTCATTGTAGGCATATTCAGCTTGCCCAATGAGTTGGTCCCAAACTTGACCATACTCTTTTATTAAACATCTTAGGAGATTTCCAAGACTCCTATTTACTACCTCTATTTGACCATCAAACTAAGGATGGTAGGCAGATCCAAATGACAAGTTAGTTCCAAGTTTTTTCCATAGTCTTCCAAAAATGACTCATGAACTTGGTGTCTCTGTCAGACACTATATTCAGTGGTAATCCATGAATTCTGACAAACTCCTTGAAGAATAGGGAAGTTATCTGACTGGCATCATTTGTTGTCTTGCAAGGTACACAGTGTGCCATTTTACTAAATCTGTCCACAATAACATATATGTTGTCCATTCCCTATTTTTTTGGGTAAACCAACTACAAAATCCATGCTCAAACATTCCCATGGTCTATTTTGAATGTGAAAAGGTTGGTATAGGCCAGTATTAGTAGATGTTCCTTTGGCCTTTTGATAGATAACACAACTTTATACATATCTCTTAACATCCAAATTTATCTTGGGCCAGAAGTAGAATATTTGGACTGATTCTTGAGTTTTATTAACACCAAAATGACCACTAAGTGCACCATTGTGTTTCTCCTATATTAGATTCTCCCTAATAGACCCCATAGGGACACAAAATTGACTCCCTTTAAACAATAGACTAGTCTGTAAAGTATACTCAGAGTATTAACTATGGAAGTGATTTTTATACTCTTGGCATGCCTTGTAAATGTCTGCAAAGTACTCATCTTCACCATATAGGTCCTTGAAGTTATCTATTCCCATAATCTACACTTGAATTTATTGGATAGTCAATTCTCTTTTGCTTAAAGCATCTACAACCTTGTTCTGCAACCCCTTCTTGTGCTTGATGTTGAAAGTGTAAGCTTGTAGGTACTCAACCCACTTCACATGCTTGTGACTCAATTTGTTTTTTGAGTTCAAGAAGCTCAATGCTTGATTATCTGAATAGAATATGAACTCTGTTGGAAGAAATTAATGCCTCAATTTCCTTAGTGACTGTACCATAGCATACATCTCTAGGTCACAAGAAGAATATTTCTTCTTAGCTTCACTTAGTTTCTCAGAGTGGAAGGCCACTAGTTTTCCCTCTTGGCTCAAGACTGCACAAATGGCTACAATTCTGGCATCACATTCCACTGTAAATATCTTTTCAAATCTTGGGAAAACCAAAATTGGTTGGGTTGCAATCTTCTTTTTTAGTATCTCAAAAACATGGTTAGCTTGTTCATTCCAAATAAACTTAGCCTTCATGCCTCCTTTAATAGTGTCTAACATAGGAGCACAAATTGCACTAAATTGCTTAATAAAATTTCTATAATATTGTGCTAGACCATAAAAAAATCTTACCTCAGTGCTTGTTCTTGGAGTAGGCCAGTTGATGATGGTCCCCACTTTGGTAGGATCCATCTTTAAGTTACCCTGAGATAGCACAAATCCAAGGTACACTAGTTCTTGTTTGATGAATTCACACTTTTCCAAGTTGATCATCAACTTATCCTCATTTAAATTTTTGAAAACCATTTCTAGGTGCTTGATGTGCTCTTCCCTTGTCTTACTATAGATTAGTATATCATCCAAGTAGACCACCACAAATTTACCAATATGATCTTTAAGAACTTCATTCATCAACCTCATGAAAGTTGATGGAGCGTTGGATAAGAAAAATGGCATGACAAGCCAATCATACAATCCTTCTATGGTATTGAATGTTGTTTTCCACTCATCACCTTCCTTTACCCTAATTTTATGATAGCCACTCTTTAGGTCTATCTTGGTAAAATATCTTGCTCCTCCTAGACAGTCCATTAGGTCTTCTATCCTATGGATAGGGAAACTATACCTTATTGTAATCCTATTGATTTCTCTGGAGTCTATACATAACCTCCAAGTTCCTCCCTTTTTGGGTGCCAAGATAGTAGGCATGACACATGGGCTAATACTTTTCCTAATAAGGCCTTGTTCTAGGAGCTCTTGGATTTGTCTAGCAATTTCCTCATTTTGTTGAGGGGTCATTTTATAGGCTGCCTTATTGGGTAGGGTAGCTCCAGGGATCAGGTCTATTTGATGTCTTACTAAACTCTTAGGTGGTAGGAATGAAGGTTTTCCATCACTAACTATGCCTTGTTACTTCTGCAATAACTCATGCACTTCCTTTGGTAACTCTGTCTTCTTCACTGCTTTGTCTACATTCTCTTCTTTTGGTTTCAACACTAAGGAAAAAAAAACTCCCTCTCCTTCTTCCAAAGCCTCTAAGAACTCTTTTTCACTCACCATAAGAACATTAGGACTAGTAGACTTCAATTCTACATCCTCCAATAGTGACTGAATTTTGAAAGTTACATTGTCCTTCCTGAATGAGTTGGATTTCTTCACTCCATCATGCATGGCCTGTCTGTCATATTGCCATGGTCTACCTAGGAGAAAATGACATGTATCCATAGGTAAGACATCACATAGAACCTTGTCCTTATATCTCCTAATTGAGAATTCAACCCAAGCTTGCTCATTTACAAGGACATGTTGTCCTTTATTTAGCCAAGTGACCTTGTAAGGATTTGTGTGGGGTATCCTTGTCATTTTCAACTTACTAACTGCCTCTGGCACTATATTGTCAGTAGACCTTGAGTCTATGATGACTCTACACACTTTTCCCATCATCTTACACTTCACTCTAAACAATGACCTCCTTTGGCTTGGCTCTTCTCTTACTGTCTCCTTAATCAGAGTCCTTCTCATCATAAGGTTCTCACCTTCTTTTAATTCTAAGAGAACCTCAGGGTATTTGCTTCCACCAATAGCTTCTTCTTGAACATATTTCACTCTCTTATCATTGCCTTGGGAAGTTGAACTCTTCTCTAGACATCTATATGCAGGATGACACATCTGATTGCAATGATAACATTTCATATTGGAAAAGTAGTCCCCTCTACCTTGGTTATTTTTTCTTCCTCTTCTACTAGAGTTCCTTCCTCTATTTGAACCTCCTCTACTAGATTTTACTTCTTGTTGTTCACTAAACTTAGTATCTCCTTGGTTCTTTGATTTAGAACTCCTTCCACCATATCCACTTCTTTGTCCTCTAATGTCTCTTCCTCTAGAGTTACTTGAGTCTTGTTTCTTCTTTAGCTTGTCTTCAACCTTGACAAAAATTTGGTGGCACTTCTAAACTGTGTCTAGAGTCAAAAGACTCATATCATCTTTAATGGTCCATTTAACTACATTAAGGTATCTTACAACCTTCACTTTCTCATCCTCTGCTACTCTTGACCTCATACAAAGTCTCTGAAATTCTTCAGTGTATGAATTGACATCTAGGTCCTTTTGCCTTAGACCTTTCCTTCTCTTATCTAATTGGATTTCATAATCCTCAGGGATAAAAGCATCTTTGACTCTTGCTACCATAGATTTCCATGAAGAAATGGACCTTTTCCCTTCCTTTTCTCTCTCATCTTGGATGAATTTCTACCAAGTGAGTGCAGAGCCTCTTAGTCTTTCTTTTTCAACCTTCACCTTTTGAGCCTTAGTGATTCCATCACACTCAAAATGGTTTTCTAGTCCCTTTATCCAGTCAAGGACTATCTCTGGCTCCATCTTTCCAGTAAATATTGGAACTCCCTCTAGTGATTTTCTATTCATAGACTTTAAATATTTTAGGAATGGTTCCTCATTTAGGACAGGGTCAGCTTCAGGTACTTCATCTTCAATGCCAATCTCCTTGCCTTTCCCTTCAATTCTGTCCTTCACTTCATCTGCTTTCACATCAAATTCATCCACTTTTTGTTACAATTGAGCCAACCGATCTTGAAGTAGTCTATTCTCCTATTATTGTTCATCCACCTTCTTAGCCAACTCAGCATTAGTCACCATTGTTGACTCTCCAACTGATTCTTCTGGTTGTAACAATAACCACAATCCTGATCAAAAGAGGCTCTGATACCAATATGATATAAGTTACCCCAAGGTGTGCTCACACAATGATCTAGATAGGACCTAGTTTTTTGTAGTCCACTTAGGATCCCAATTTCCCTTTAGGACCACACTAGTCTCAAGATACTGAGCCTAAGACTACTTCCAACTCTTCTCTAAGAGTTACAACTATTTCACCTTGAAGGACATCCACCATTAGTTTTGTCTCACAATGCTTCTCATTGGTTTTGAAGAATACCAATTCCAAATCCTTCATTCCAACTCCACACATGTTATAAGGGCCTTGTACACTCTTTGTATGCTAATTATACATCCATACATTCCAAATTCAATAGGTCTTCACTCTCAATTTAGCCGGGTTCTAAAATTGCATCCAAAATGACCTATTAGGCCTAAAGGACCAATTAGCCCTATCCAGAGGGTGTTTTAAGATTTACTCTTAAAACTTCCAAACAACCACTAAAACCAATCAAGGATCCAGATACCCTTTTGGGAAATCTAAAATATTTTTAAGGTCTAGGGTCCCGAAGTCTTCTGTACACCTCTGCCCTGAAATGTAGGGCTATTAGGCCTATTTTGGCTCCTCACAAGAACTTCTCTAATTTCTATGGAAAAATCAATCCAAATGAATTGGATGGGTTATAAAATCATTACTAGGGATCTATGAGACCCTAAAGACACTAAGAACACACTTTTTTCACGACTCCCATGCACACCCTTGTCTCTACATTCTTATTTTCACCTATCATACACCTATCCAGACTGTCCTAGCTCACCTAGGGCATGGATTCAAAATTAGAAAATAGACTCTTATGACCTCCTACCTACATATCTACACTATACAGAGGCTCCCCTAACACATTCATTCAACCTTTTGAATTTCGTACTGTTGAATTTCATGGGGGAGCCATAAAACCAAAATCTCCCTAAACTGGACCAGCAAACTACCTAGTTCTTAAACAATTTCCTACACCTATCAAATCAACTCTACACTATTTTCAATCTGAATGAAAAAGTATTAAATTAGTCTCTACTATATGAATCCACACTTAGATCAGTTTTTTAAATCCATTAAAACACAAATAACTCTCAAATAAGTTGACTGTACTCTATTTTCACAAAAAATTCCTCTATTGCTTTTTGAAAAATTGCATAGATCAACTCTACCTAAGGAAATGAGCCATAGAGTGTCTAAAGATGCCTCCTCCACTATTTCAGGCCACTAGCATCCATTTTTCACTCCTAGAATGGAGGGAATCCAATGTTATTGAGTTGCATGCAACATTTGCAAAAAGTTGCAAATGTTGTTATGACAACTTTTAGCATCTTTTGCATTTATGATGCAAACTACATTTATTCTATAAGAGTCTCTGCAATACATGAAATGAGAGAAACACCTAGAAATAAAATTACTATTGATAGTCTTGTTGGAAGATTGATTTATTTTGAGCTGAATAACTTTGATAACAGTATTGTGCCATCTATGGAATCCACATTTATGTCTACTTTAAAAATTGGTAAATCTAGTAGAAAACACATAATTAGAAATAAAAGTGATAGTGATAGTGATGACAAGGAAATTGATGAGCTTCAAGCCTTAATGGTTAGAAGATTGCACAAAGGTAAAGGAAGATATAAAGGTAAACTACCTTTGTTATGTTTTAACTGTAAAGAGATAGGCCATTTTTCTGCAAGATGCCCTAACAAAAAGAATGATGAAAGAAATGATAGATCTAATGACATAAAGGATGATCGAGACTACAGAAGAAACCGACAGTATGACATAATAGATAACCAAGATTAAAATGATAAAGGTAAGAAATCTTGTTACATTTCTGAAGATAAAGATAATGAAAGTGGATCTGATAGTGATGAAGATATTGAGACAATGTTTGTAGCTTTGAAGGATGATTCAGATGAAGATGAAAGGTATGTAGAAATATCACTTATTTCTAAAGTTAGTAAATATGATATTTGGGTTATTGATAGTGGTTTTACACATCACATGACTAGAGATAAATGAAAAATTGAATTTCTTGAACATTATGATGGTGGATCTGTAGGAATGGGAAATGATACACCTTGTCAAGTAAAAGGAAAAAGGTACTGTTATGTTGAACAATAAAATCAAATGTGAAAACACATATTGGATAAAAAGGACTTAATTACAATCTGTTGAGTATTTCACAGTTGAATAACATAGGTCACTGAGTTTCATTTGAAAATAGAAAAGCTAGAATCTATGATGGAAAGGAAAAATTGATCAACACTGGTGAACAATCTAAAGGTAACCTATTCTACCTTGACATTGCTGGAACTACTTGCTTATTGACAAAGAATGAAGATATATGGTTATGGAATAAAAGAATTTGTCATGTAAATTTTGACAACATGGTTAAGATTAGTAGGAAAATAAAAGTTAGAGGCTTACCGAGCTTATCTAAACTAGACCATGTAATGTGCAAAAATTGTCAAATGGGAAAGATGTCAAAATCTAGTTTCAAGAGAAAGAATTTTTCATCTAATGATATTTTGGAGTTAGTTCATACAAACCTATGTGGACCAACGAGGAAAAAAAGCTATTATGGGGACCAATAATTTATTTTATTTGTTGATGACTACTCTAGAATGATGACTACTATGTTCCTAAAAGCAAAATCTGAAGCATTTAAGATGTTTAAATGGTATAAAGCTAAAGTAGAAAAAGAAACTAGTAGAGATCTGAAGTTTCTAAAATCTGACAGAGGAGGTGAATTTATTTATGATGAGCTCACTAACTTTTTTAATGAGTATGGAATCAAAAGATAGGTTTCTGCACCGAATACACCATAATATAATGAAATTGCTGAAAGAAGAAATAGATCAATTGTTGATTGTGCCAGAACATTGATGATTGAAAACAATGTTGCACAAACATATGGAGAGAAGCAGTAAGCACAACTGTTTACAAACTAAACCAAGTACAACCAAAGAAAGATTCAAATAAAACACCTTATGAGCTATGGTATGGTTATACACCTAATGTGAGCTATTTTAGTATATTTGGTAGTCGCTTCTATATTCTGAAAGATGATCAAAATGGTAAATTTGATTCAAAAAGTGATGAAGGAATATTTCATGGATATTCTACTAAGATTAAAGCTTACAAATGTTTGAACAAGACATCTAACAAAATCATTGAAAGTGCAAATGTAAAAGTTGATGAATTTGCTGAGAAAAATGATGGGGACAACATGAAAGAACCAAAATATTACAATTGATTTGTCAACATGGAAGTGTAACACCCCAAAATTGGCATCTTGCAACCCTAACCAATTTTGTTGCATTTACCAATCTTCCGAATCATCAAAGTCCTATTGTACTAGGCAATTCTAAGTTTTGACTGACTCTACTTGACTTAAGTGTCAAATGTAGAAAACCCTAAATCTGCATTAATCACATACTATATTTAATTCATAAATATAAATTACAATTGGATAAATAAACCTTATGATTGAATTAATTTAATTAAAAAGTCCTAGCACTTTAATTAAATTAAATTCACCCTTTTTAGTCAAAATACATAAAAAGGAATTAAATAATATTTGATTATTAAATAAATATTCTCATTTCAATAATTGAGAAAATGCATTTATGAGGTCATATTTCATTTATTTAATCAAATAATCTCTCCAAAATCCTCACTTCAGTTCAAAAATGGAAACTTTGAGTTAACTATGATTTAAAAGTGCAACAAATCAGTTAATTGCTTCATTCACTCAAAAAGACAATAGTTGACTGTTTCTCTCAAAGGAAACTTGCTATTCCGAACTAGATTTTGAGGTGTTAACATTTTCTCTCAAAGGAAACTTGCCATTCTAACTGGACTCTCATTCTATAAAAGAACTATCTTGTTCTCATTCAAAAAAAAGAGAATACATTATTGAAGTATTGAATCACTGCTGGATTTCTAACTCATATTTGTGCATTCAAGATTTCAATATTGCAATATAAATTAATGTCATTTCTAGATTAATCATGTCTAGTTTAGCTTCTTTCAAACATTCTTAGATTAATCTCATTTTTAGATTAATATTGCACACTTATTTCTTAGTTTAATCTTATTTTCTAGCTTAATCTCATATTTACTTCTAGATTAATCTTGCATCTTTCATTCTTAGATTAATCTTTCATTTACATTTCTAGATTAAATCCTCCATTCTTAGATTGGTCTAGGTTATTGGATTCTCAGATTCTGAGAGCTTATTCAAAAACCCCGTCTAGATAGGAGGCAACAGGTTGACTCATTTAGGCATGTAGGATGAGTAAATCCATATTCATTCTTGTGTTTGACTGATGAAAAATGACCATGTTGAAGTGTATGGCTAAGTTAGAGGCCCATATTTAGCGTATACATTTCTGGCGCCCACCATGGGGCTCAAAAATAACATTTTTGGTGCCCACCGTTGGGCAAAAGATTCAATTTCTGGCCTCATATTTTTATTTTGCTTTCAATTCTATTTTTCATCTGTACGTCTCTGCAGTGAATTCTCACGTGAAGTTTTACATAGATCCGCATGAAGTTTTGCTTGTTCATGCAAATATTTGCGTGACCTGTAGTGAATATTCGCGTGGCCTATGGTGAATCTTTGTGTGGCCTGTAGCGAATATTCGCGTGGCTTGTAGCGAATTTTTGCGTGGCTTGTGGAAAATCTTTGTGTGGCCTGTAGCGAATCTTTGCGTGACCTATAGTGAATCTTCACATGGCCTATAGCGAATCTTTGCATGGCCTATAGTGAATCTTTGTATGGCCTGTAGTGAATGTTTGCGTGACCTGTACTGAATCTTCACGTGGTTAATTTGTTGTTTTTTATATCTCTATTTTCTGACTACTAATATTTTCTGTTTGCTATGATTTTTTGGTTTTATTTCTGATACAACTTAATAAGTGGTCTATAGGATGAGATGTTGAAGACTCCTTCAAACATGAAAACTTACTAAATATTTGATTGTAGGATGCATGTCAGAGCACGCTTGTCAAAGAACTTCAAACCTACATAAAGATTGTGCTTGTTTTCATGCTTTCTCTACATAGTCTAATTAGGGCCTTGTTAAAATCTCTTAAAGGTCTTGATAGCATAATAGGGTATTAGGCTCTTCATTACATGGAAGTGATGCCCATGAATGAATCTAAGACCTAGATGCTGCTAAAGGATTGATACCTGGGGGACCAAATAAAGGTAACAAGTCAATTGGCATATCCATTAGTGAGGGGAGTATTCTCTTCTCTCTTTGAGAGAATCAAAACCCTAGAAGCTCTTGGATTTATTGAAAGAGGAGTTAGCTCAGTGATGAATATGTCTTGCGTGTTTGGGTAAGGTGCAGAGGTAGAGGAGTATGCTCTTTTCCCCTTAGGGGAGAATAAAAAACTTAGACCCTTGAATCCAATCCAAGTCTGAGTCACCTTTAGAGGGCCTGTAGGAAGTTGAACCTCTGGGAATGATCCAAGTAGGTACACACCTTTCTCCGGTGATTCCACCCCACTATAATAAAGTTTCTTTGTTGAGTGAAAGAATCCAAAGCCATGTTAATTTCTTCCTCTTGATTCTTGATGTCGAACATCTTGAGGAAGCCTTGTCTGTTGTACTGAGCGGTGCTGCTCCCAACCTTGCTTGCCAAGGGTGTACACTTTTAGGTGTTGGTGTGTCTATATGTATCAACCTTTCTTGTGAGGCCACCAAAGGTTAATGTGAATGGAAGCCTACTAAACACCATTTGTAACTAGTTGCTTACCCGGTTCATCTCTGAAAGGGACATAATCTTTGCGCAGGGAGGGGGATGATTCTCTCCCATAGATTGTCACCATAAGCATGAACCTAGACATTTGAAGGTGGTATATGACACTGGCCCCTACTTTAAGGGTATCCTTTGAACATATATTATTGATTCCTTGGAAATAATAAAAATGCGAGCGCCCTCTCGAGGGTGACATTGTTGTGTGAGGTGTACGCATGCACATAAGTTGTAAGGCAAATATTTTGTCTTCTCTACCATTTTAGGGATAAGTGAGTGTTTTTATTGAGTACTCAAATGTTCAAACATGTTTAAAATTTTCAAGACTCCCTCATTCTTCCAAGTTGCTTTGTCCTCGGCTGAACTATTTTTGACTACTGCTTGTGTCACAATTGCTTAAATGTCCAAAATCAAATTTATCAATCTTCCAAAACAATCTGCAAATTGAACACTCTTCTGAGAACCATCTAATTTGTGTCTTGCAAATGCAAATTTGTCACTCTAAAATGGTCTCAACTATCTGTTTCTGTCAGAATTTTGGTTGCTTTTCTGAACTATTTTGCGTGACATTTTGCATCTTCGTGCCACTCTGTGAGAATCTTTGTGCAAGGTGCTTTCAATCTTTGCATGCTATTTTTCTATTCTATTATCACCTGCTTACCAACTTGTCACATCAATTCTGCATTTTTTTCATGCCAGGCTATAAATTTTTGCACGAGCCTGTAAAAATATTCGCGCGAGAAAGTACTTCTTCACACAAAACTGTCTCATTTTTCCATAACATCAAGCTATTTTCTGCCTGTCCTATGTTCCCTTGCTCAATCTGGTTTTTGTTTGGGGTCTATTTTAATGTTCCCTATCTATACATATTCTTCAACTAGATGTCTCAGGTTGAGAACTACGTGATTCTCTCTTGAAATTTTCTCTTCTCTTATCTATCTACTCGTTCTACTGTGTTGTCATACCTTGCAACACGATAGTCATCTCTTAGCTATTCTAGCCATATCTTTGATGACTTGTGTCAGGTATACTTCACCTTTTGGAACTCTTGTGCATTTATCTTGAGACATAGATCCAAGCATTTTCCTAGTTCTCTCTCCTTGAATAATCTTTGTCTATGACTTTTATGACTCAAAGTAGCAACGCACTCCCCTTATGTATCACTAGACAAGGTAGAGGTATACCTTGAAACTGAGGAAGAGGTCATTCCAAACTTCTCACATCTCTCCACTTCCTTCCAACATGGATAAATCTTGGTATGAAAATCCCATCTTTTATCAATAACAATTTTATGATAATCCCATCTTTTATCAAGAACAGTTTTATGATCATCCTATCTTCGATCAAGAGAATGTAGAGGAAACTATGACAGAATTAGATAAAATTATTTTCTATCTGGAAAAGAAAGATATTGCACATCAAGAATTGTCTAATTATCCTTGAGAGAGAGTATTTAATCCTTTGGGACAATCTTATAAATCAGCATTGGAGGAACATCTTGAGCATAATCTCATCACATTGCCTCCTGCCACATCACGTGGTCAGAGATTGTTGAGTACCTATTGTGCATATCATCGAAACAATAAGCATAAAATTTCATCTTGCATGGATTTGAAACATAAAATACAAGATCTCATAGATGATGGCATAATCAAAGTGAAAGATCCTAATGAATCATCTAGTGAAGATACTAATCTCAAGCATGATCAATATCAGGAATCCATGTCTAGAAATGGTTCCCATATCACATCTACTTCTCCCACCATTCCTCTATCTCCTAAAGCTTCACAACTTGACACACCATCTCTATCAATAACTGATCCTAATGTTGACTATGTCTACCCTCAAGGAATACCTCTAAAAGAGATCCAAGCTAATCAACATATAGATGCAAGCCTTTCTCAGAATTCAAAGATCATAGACCTAAAGATTCCATGTGCTTCAACACTTATCATGCCTATTAAAAAGGATTATCCATCAGCATGTCAAGAATCCTTCATGCATACCAACACTCCTACCTTGTCCTTAGAAGTGGCTCCATGTCAAGAGAGAAATCCATAGTGTGAAGAAACAAATATCAGTAATGATCAAGATCAAGACACCATCCATCCTTATCCAATGGTCAACCAAAGTCACACATCTCAAGATCCTCATGATGATTTTATCATCCCCTTCCATTTCTTCCCAGAATAAACTCTTACATCTCCTATATCTTATCCATCTCCCAAACAAGATCAAGATATCCTTTCTGGCATCTGTAATGGGCCTATTAAAAATCAAGATCACAGTACCCTTTGTACACCATCTAATTATCCTTTTCAAGATCAGAGCATCCCATCATCCCCTTGTCATGTCCTTCCATTTCTAGAAACCATCATTCCTCTAAATCCCTTGCATAAAAATAAATCTAATCAACCTTCAAATGCTCCTATCAAAATTACTCCTGTTGAAGCTACTCATGCTCCTGTTGATATACAGATGAATTCTAAAGAGAAGATCCTTGGTCATGCAACTCACCCTAAATATGTTGATATCCCTTCTAGACCTTATTTCCCTCCATTTAAACATAATTATCAACCTTCTCCATCTTCCAAATCCATCCTTGGTCCCTATATCCCAAAGCTAAAACTGTCAAACCTTCCATCTATATTGGGTCCTTATGTCCCTCCATCTAACATACCTATCACTACTAGCTTGAAGTTCACTTACCCTATCTCCTATCAAGATCAATAAAGACATACATCCTTGAACTCTCCTTATCAACCCATCCATATAAACCATTCATATCGGCCCTATTCATCCACAATTCCTTAGTCTTTTGGAAGCAATTTGGATGTGCAATGAAAATTTTAGAAATACAAGAATCCACTTACATATGAAGATCACTATGTCCCATATAATCAACATGTGACTACAAAGAGACCGCAAAGGTCCACTGAGAAAAGAATAATATAAAAGAAAATATGGGTTCCTAACTACATCATGGATGCATTGCATTCTATATCATCCAAAAACAAAGGAAAATCAAAAGCTATGTGGATTCCCAAGTCTCTCTTAAAAGGCTTGAACAAAAAGGAAATGTCAGAGTTGGCACCCAAGCTTCCAAAGTCTTCCACTTTAGCTCCATCTAAATATCTCCCATCTTCTAACTCTATTTTGGGTCCTCATGTCCCAAAATCTACTACCTTGAATACTTCATCCTCTTTTTTATCCATCTTGGGTCCTCATATACCAAGATCCAAATCATCTCATACATCAAAACCTCAAGCTATTCCATCTATTTTCCTCCATTTGTCCACTACCCTTCAAGGGGTATGTCAATGTTGATCTAATCACCATTTCCATCTATCTCTACATAAACATTTCAATACCCTATCCAATATCCTGCACTTGACACCTACCCATCCATCCCATATCCTTCCATCCCTCTTATCCAATCCATCACATAAATCCTTGGCTACCATCTCCCTTATCCTCCATATCATTCTTCTCTACCATAACCCTATCAACATCTTCAAGCATACTTTAAGTGGACTTGGCCCATCATATCATATCTTTCAAAGGAGCACTATCCAAAGAGAAAGAAGCTTAAGTTCCTCCATAAAATAAAAAAGTACAAAAAAATAAAGAAATAAAGAAAAAAGTACCTTGCTGAAAACCTGGTAAATAGACACCTTGGTAGAAAAACTAAAGAAAAAAATCAATTTGTCCTATGGTGAAAACCACTTCTTGTGGCACCTTAGATAAGTACCATGATGAAAACCTGGAAAACAAGCGTCATGCATAATTCCTCTTGCTTAGACTCTTCACTTGGGGACAAGTTCCTTCCATTTCATCCTATCTATCATATCTTACATCAAGCAATTCCGTGATCATCCATGTTCCTTCTGTTGATCTGGACAAGGTTGAACCTATCCATGAGCATCATGTATCCTGATATTCATTATCCTTTCCATTGACTTATTCACTTGATCTCATCCATGATACCTTATCATGATCTTGCTTATCCCAAGCCTATCTTTCATATATTTGAGCATTCCTACCATAATCCAAACCATTCACTTATACCTCCATCACCCCTTATCTTGATTGCACTATCATTGCTATATCCTATCCAAAATTGACCCCTTGGTCTTGATAAAAAATTGCACAATTGTTTCTCAAAAAGTCTCTTGACATGTCCATTATTTTGGACTACATGATTTTCATGACATTAGGTCATCATCCTATATGCTATCAAGCACCACTCCATGCGCCTACATTGCTATATAATTTTTTCCCTAGCTTGGGTGATATTGAGGATATTTTCGTTGAGGCTCGCATTCACCCTCTTCATGCATTATTGTCTATTCATCTCATCCATCAACTTTCTAACCCATCTGCAATATCCTACACCTTGGTAGACATTGGGGGAAAACCAATGTGATATTTCTTGAGATTGAGCAATCTAAAAAAGATTTAAAGATTGCAAAATCTCCTGCAAAAATCTAAAAATCATAAAAAGTCCTGAGAAATGATCATCTTGGTGAAAACCTAGCAATAGGCACTTTGATGCATAAACAAAAAAAATATCTATTGACTATCTTTAAATGAACAGGTATCGGGGCAATCTAACCCCAACTTCTAATGATTGAGCCTCATTGTGGGGACAATATTTTGAAAGGTGATAATCTGCTAGGTATCTGGGCAATCTACCCCAGATTCCTAAGAGTCAAGATTCATTCTAAAGATGACCCTTGAAAACTCGATTGAAACTTGTCATACTCTAGGGGCAACCTTCCTGATCTAGGGGGCACTGTCCTATTAGTTTTTAGGATCTCTTTCTTGTTAGTAACCAGTGGTTCTCACTACGTCTAGTTGCTGATGCGTAGCTATTACTAATATCTTTCTACTTGATAATCTCTCTCACATCAGTGAAAAGTGGCTCTCATTGCATTTTCCTGCTGATGCCTAGCTATTACTAATATCTTTCTACTTGAGAATATATCCCTTGTTAGTCACCAGTGGTTCCCACTGTGTCTGCCTACTGTCGCCATACTGATAAGATTCTTGTAAACAACATATATCTACAAATCTACATCAATCCATTGAAATTGGAGTTGTACTCAATGCTCTATCTATCGATGCTTGGTCTTGGAAATTCTTTGCCTTCATTTGTACATATCTTTTAGTCACTTTTGTGACACTTTGGTTCCTCTAAAAACCCTCCTTCCTTGAAACCGATCTAGAGTCATAGTCTGGGGGTAATTAAATCAGATTTCTCCTCGCAACATGAATCAAGTCAGTCATCTTTTATTAGCTAGGGGCGTGGATCCCCAATCAAATCTCATCTATTAGGTATTTGAGCAATCTAACTTAGATCCCTAAGGATCAAGCTTTGTTCTGGAGATGATTCTCAAAATCTTAATCTATTAGGTATTTGAGAAATCTTACTCAGATCCCTGAGGATCAAGCTTCATTCTGGAGATGATTCTCAAAATCTCATCTATTAGGTATTTGAGCAATCTAACTCAGATCTCTGAGGATCAAGCTTTGTCCTGGAGATGATTGTTGAAATCTTAATATATTAGGTATCTAAGAAATCTAACTCAGATCCCTGAGGATCACGCTTCATTCTAGAGATGATTCTTGAAATATTAATCTATTAGGTATTTGAGCAATCTAACTTAGATCCGTGAGGATCAAGCTTCGTTCTAGAGATGATTCTTGAAATCTCATCTATTAGGTATCTAAGCAATCTAACTCAGATCCCTGAGGATCAAGATCCATTTTGGAGATGGTTCTCAAAATCTCTCTAGGGGCATAGGTCCCCAAATTTGATCGTATCTTTGAATCACATTTGAGTCAGTAATCTTTTCATTTCTAAAGGACAACTCACTACTGACACAAATTGGTGTTTCTCAACACCCCAACTAACAATTTTTCTTAACACTATCTTTGGATACATCTGTGTTTCTCAACACACATTGGATATCACAAACATAAACAACATCTATCAATAGCAATAAAAAACAATGCACTCACAACCACAATGATGTTTTTCAACACCCCTATACCCATACACATCTAAAAAATTATAAACTGACTGAAGTATGTTGAGCGTCTTTTTGTCTGCTGATTGTTCTCATTGATTTTGTTTATCTTTTCTTTGTCTACTTCTTGTTGGTGAGGTCAAAATTATCTCCTTGACTATTATTACTCTTCTTGTTTACTAGTGTACTCTTACTATATCAAACTGGAAACAATGTTCAGGTCATCTCAGCTTTTGTGCCCTGATGCTTACATTAGTTTTGTTAGGAATAGGATCACTGAGAG